>WSYH01011541.1:0-15000 GCA_036426205.1 Ascaphus truei | reverse complement strand
TTTTGCTTGGATTACGGTAGATCGAAGTGTCCCTAATTTCTTCTTTTGCAGTTTATCAATCACAGGTGCCAATGATGTTAAAATATATGTATATCTTTATTGTTGTAGAGCGCCACCAGGTACAATATCCTTCACAGCATAGTACAGCTTGAACAATAATAGGAGACCATTCATGGGAACAATAGAATATATATTAGATTCATGTATACATTTAGTACCTGGAAATGAAATCACCATGGCTCATTTATCAAGCCAAAGAGTTATATTATTGTTTTTCTTAAACTTTTTTGTTAAGGAACCCTATAATATATCGTGAAATTCTGAGGAACCCCAACCCGCTACTAATAGCGCTCCTGAGATCAGATGCATTAAGGAACCCCAAACCTCGCTACTCTATACGCGTCTGAGATCAGATGAACTGTACGAAATCCCCAAATCTCTCTAATAGCGCGTCCTGAATAGACGCATGTAACGGAGCCCCAACCTCTCTATAGCACGCCGAGATCAATGCCATTGTAGCGGAACCGCAACCCTTCTCTAATAAGCATTCAGATCGGACGCATTGTAACGGAGCCCGAACCCTCTCTAATAGCGCGTCTTGATAAGAGCATTGGTAAGGAACCCCAACCCTCCTCTACTAGAGCGTTCTGAGAATAATGCATTGTTAAAAGAAACCCCAACCCTCCTAATATCGCATCTGAGATCAGAAAGCAATTGTAATTCTTCTCACTATTTGGTACGATTTCCATCATGAGCTGAAGAGTGGAGAGACGCCCTTTCACCCGGGACCCAAGGGTTGTCTAGAACCCCTGGGGGGTGAAAAAACACTTAGTTATGGAGTTGATTAAAATACCAGATTTGGAGAACTTTCATGCAATCCAACCATTTTATAAAAAACGTCTCGATCGGCGTATCGCAGGAAAACCTTTGTGATGGGTAAACTGTAATTTCTAACCTTAAAGTTTTAGGGAGAGCTTGCAAATTAGCTGGAAATTACCTCTTACTATAGATAAAAACAGAGGTTTCGTCAATGCAAAAAGGTGTGAACAGTAATATTTGGAAAATGCCCACAAGGAAGTTTTACTTTTGTTAACAAAAACGCTATTCTCCGAGTTTATTCACCACATAAACTGGACGCCCTTCCTAAAACAAAGCAATATACAGAGTTGGGGTTTATGGATAGTGGATAATACTTATTGATCAAAGATTCATCTTATTTGCAAAAGATTGTAGAATAGACATGATATACACGATATACACAGTTCATTGTTTTACATTAGCCCAAAAAATAATGACATCATGTGCCCCTTCATTTAAAAAACCAGGAGGGGCAACTCAGTCCTCAAGGGCCACCAACGAGACAGGTTTTAGGAATCCCTGCTTCTCAGCCACAGATGGCTTAATCAGCAACTTTCAGCACGATGATGAAAGACTCAACTTCGACTGAGCACTGATTGGAGCCACCTGTGCTGAACAAGGATATCCTGAAAACTTGACCTGTTGGTGGCCCTAGAGGGACTGACGTGCCCCCCCAGATGTCAACGAGGGAGTGGCTCAGTGAGTAAAGCACTGAACTGGCACTGAGGAGTTTGACAGCAGGGGAGAGCCTGGTTCAATTCCCGGTGTCGGATCCCTGTTGACCTTGGGCAAGTCACTTTATCTCCCTGTTGCCTCAGGTGCCAAAAAAAGATTGTAAGCTCCATGGGGCCGGGACCTCAGCTGCAAAATGTCTCGGTAAAGCGCTGCGTAAAAGACTAGCACGCTATACAAGAATCATGCTATTATTATATATATTCGAGCCCAGGCAAAACATGGCACTTTTATCGGGCCATCCTCCGCGTAGCACAGACTATATTGTACTTTCAGCAAACCATGCACTTTAAAGAAAGGTTTATTTGAAGCAGAAATAATATTTGAATCCTGCCAACAAAGTATAGCCGCCCGTTCCTCCTTCTCTTAAACCGTGCACCCCACAACTGGAAAAACCTACCAGAGACCTCACATCCACCACCAGTTATTCAATTCTTTCAAATCTAAGGCCTGTCTCATTTCACATTTATATCTGGTCTGTACTGTTTCATTCGCTCTCATCCCTAACATATATTTCTCTATAACGTGCATGCAATGTCCTGTATAGTATGTAGACCCTGTTCATTTAGGTAACTGTACCTTGTAACCATGTATTATTTTTCTTAACTCTGGTGCCAGGACAGACTTGAAGCACGAGAGGTGTAACTCTCAATGTATTACTTCTGGTACACAATTTTATAAATAAATATAATAAAATACATTTCCAAGGAATGCCGCATGCAAATGCAATCTGTGTCATTTTTTTCTTTGGTTTTGTTTGTAATTCTCTTTTTTGCGTGTAAGTTGAAATATATTACCATACGCATTTTGTGAGGTCATACTGCTCCATATTTTCATTGTTCAACATTTAAAATGTTTGCTCTATGCTTGTGTATGGAATGAGAGCAGGGCGGAGACCAACAAAACACAGGTTGGGGTAAAGAGGAATGATATTTAAATGATTGAAACCGTGTTTTTCAACGAGAGGTTCCGAGCAATCCCTAAGGTTCTCGTAATTATCGGTTCATTTGAAAATAGTACCCAATCAGAAGAATTAACAATACCTCGATGTTTGGCGCGCTATTAGAGAGGGTTGTGGTTACCGTAGGCTGAGCTCTATGTGCCGGCGATTAGCGACGTTGCGTCAAAACAAATGCAATTGCGCTTGTCGCGTGCGCTTAAAGTAGCGCGGCGTGATTGCTGATAGCAATTGGAATAGTCCATCTCAATTTGATTTTTTCAGCAACCATACCTTCAATTCATCTGATCTCAGACGCGATATTAGAGAGGGTTGGGTTCCTACAATGCATCTGATCTCAGATGCGATATTAGAGGGGTTGGGTTCCTTACAATTGCATTGATCTCAGAACGCGTAATTAGAGATGGTTGGGGGTTCACTTACAATGCATCTGATCTCAGACACTCAACAGTATGTAGAGCGGGTTGGGGTTCCTCGAATCTCCACAATATAATTATAGGGTTCCTCCAAATAAAAAAAGTTTAAAAACACTTGAGTTTAGAAAGTAACTCCATTTATAAAGACAAAAACAATTCTACTATTTGCACCTTACTTTGGCAACAAGAAACCTCAAGCCCCGAGACTCCTCAGTAACCATGAAACACTTTCATTAAGGTCTTTAAACTAGTTTTCTAAATCGTATTTTTAAAAAAAATCAGGTGTTATATTTTTATTTCATTTGTCATTATACAATATAGTAGGAAGCCTCATCCAGGAAAGTTGTTATGTAGGAACTGCGAACACTAGAGGTCAATTTTGGGTGCCACTTTAGTTTCATAAAAAGCAGCAAATAGTCCAAAGGAACACAGAGTCTTACCATGGTAGACAAGTAAGGACTGCAGTTAATTGCGGATAAAATGTAAGAAACTATTGACAAATCACACCTTGCTGTTGCATTGTGTCCACTGAACCCACAATTATACATTAAAGCACAAAAGGCAAAGCATAACCCAAGACCAAAATTCATTGTGTGAGACCTCTATACATGTCACCCACGTCCTAAAGGTTACTAGCAGGGTTCGTTTAAGGCTAGCCCGGCCCTAAGGTGCTATGGGGATTCCAGAGTCATTGCAGGGTATACTGAAGGCGGAGAGGACTGTTTTGGAAGGTTAGTCCATTAGGACTGAGGAGAGGAGCCTCGGGGATGAGTAGACACCAATTTCATAGGTAATAGAAAGACCAGGTCCACTACGTTGTTATGGTTTCTAGATAGGGACATGTGTTAGAATCCCTAGGAAGAGCTTAGGGAGTCCAAAGATATAGTGTAAGTATGAACGCACACGCGTCCACAAGGGACCTCGGTAACGTAGGAGTCCCGGATGCTGGCGGATCAGCTCTAAACCAGATCTGCGAATACATTCCTCTCAGGCGGAAGGTGATAGTGCAGTAACACATAACGGCTAAAGGTTTGGGTAACGTATACAGGACCCCTTAGGATCCCCAATGTTGCCTAGTGTTACCAAAATAATGAGGCTCCAAAACTATTAGAAAGAGAGCCCGGGTCCTCTTACAGTACAAGACCAAGATATGTACCTTCATTCAAGTGTTAAGCAAGGGCACTGTCGAAGAAACAGTATTCATGTATGTCTGGGGTAAATACAGTGCAACCGTGCAGTGGCGGATTTTAAAAATGCCACCTGTAGGCACTCAAATGGCCGACCTCCTCTTTCAGTGTCATGCATGCCATGTGCCATTGACGGTAAGCAATGGCGTTTGGACATCATGTTGCCAGTCGGTATGCGCCAAACTCGGATGGCGCATGCCCTACGAACGTCACGTTAACCGGTGTATGGCAGCTCAAATGTGTGTCGCCCTACTCGGGCTCGGGCATAATCGGCAAATCCGCCAGTGGCGAGCAACGTGTTAATAATGGATGGCGGGTACCCTGTGATTGGGACACGAATAGATGACAGTTGCTATAAAAAGTTCTTGGCGCCCCATTGATTAAACAACGTTGCTACCTCATCGCCCAACGTTGAATTCCAGCACCATGAGTCACGGTTAAATCATCCGGAGTAGCCATATACAGCACTACACCGATCTGTACCTCTCTAGTGTCGCCGGGCCGGGCAGTCTAGGACTTTGGTCCCGATGCTTTGCTGTACTCACCCCACGGCCGGAAGCTGTAATGCCGGCCACTCGCCGCTAAAGTAAGTGCCTACCTTTAAGCCCCCCTTACCCTAAGCCGTACAACCCTAAAAAAAAAAACAACCTCACTAACCCTAAGCCTCGTTACCCTAAAACACACACCCTAAGCCCTTACCCTAAAATCCACTACCCTAACCTAAAAAAAACTTCCTACCTTAACGCCTTACCCTAAAACTCCCTACCGAACCCTCCTTACGCCTAAGCCTTTACCCTTAAAATCCACTACCCTAACCACAAACCCACACCCTTAAACCCCTACCCTATAACCGCTTACCCTAAGGCTTACCATAAACCCCTACCCTAAGCCTTTACCATAAACCCTCTACCCTAAGCCTTGCCTTAAAAAACCCTACACTAAGGCCCTTCCATAAAACACTTAATGCAACCCCCTACCCTAGGCCGAAAACCCTTAAAAAAAATTTTTTACACCCCCTGACCTCAACATTATAAAACATATCATAGAAGGACCGGGGGCCGGGATTATCCGGTCGGATCGATGCGGGGTGAGTCGTGGGCGAAAGCAAACTGATGGCGATGGTCACGGTGAACACGGCGGCGACCAATGTCTCATTCCGGTGCAGGGCATGAAGGTTACACGGCACTGTAAAATACAAACATGTTGCAGTTGAGGGGCCTTCCAGTAAATGTACTACACACAGTGGTGTGATTAAAAAAAGGGATAAATAAATGTGATCGGGATCCCTCAGCATCGGGAACAAAGGGACAGCTTGAACTACTTCTCCCCTTCTGACAAACCAATCAGTAACTCTGACATCATTGGAGCATGCTTTTTGAACGATATAAATACTCCAAATAACAACCTCAACGCTCCTAAGTCCATGGACATCTCCCACAAGCCATACAGTATATTAGTCAGACAGGTCGCTTCAAAGGTTATGATAATCGTTAGGTCTTTTAAAATAGTGGTTTATCCAATGTAGAATGATTCCGTCTTAGCAAGTAGATTCTCCCCCACACCAGGGTTCTCCAGTCCAAAAGACCTCCCCCTGGAAGCATGTGAGATTTGAAAGATAAATTCCCCTTTCAGCACAGGAGGGCCAATACATCAGCGGCTCAGTTTTCAAGCTCAACATCTGATTCCTGCTTAAGGAGCAATAGGACATAACGTTTTTGTGGGGTGTTAGTTACATGGAGGAAAAAAAAAAAAGTATTTAACAAAGGTATGACAAACAAGGTGAAGTAATCGCTCAACTACAGACCTTCCACCACAGAAGTGAAGCCACAGAGGTCGACGCTCATCGCGAGAAGGGTCAGGTATATATGCGATTGTATCTGATGTTTGTGAGTCCGGGCGCGAGGTGGGTCCGATTTTTATTTGCTGTCAATGTACTCACTTCTATTTTTTTTTACATATTACACTATATCTTGTTCTCTCTTTTAGTCTCCCAATATATGTTGTGGTGGTCTAGCCGCACTTTGTGATTGTTCCTATCAAAGACCATATACTTCTTTTTGGCAGATATACACTTGCAACAGATATGCACTTCTATGTGGACATCACAACATTTATTTGAGTCACAAAGCGTCTAAAAAGGCCTGTGACTCTCCCCACCACAAGGGAGCGTGGACTTCTGATGAGAGCAGACATAGAATAAACCGCCCTGCCTTAGGTTTCATGGAATGCCCTATGTCCCATGCACTAGAACATTTGGCTGGATAATCACATTGCATTAATGACTCACTGGAAGCTCATTCCAAAAAACACGAAGTTTTCGTGGGCCTTTGAGACAATGTACAAGTGGCAGCAGAGAGATAATTGAAGATTTTTCTTGTTTTTGTTATTTTTTCATACCCTTTTTGTAATCATGAAATATGCAACAATCTCATTATCTGGCCTTGATAAGAAATTCTGATTTAAAAACGGATGAGTGAGAATTGATGCTTTCTAAAAGATTAAAGTTCCTATTCTGAAGCTTAGGCTAGGGGATCTCAACTCTTAATCCTCAGCTCTCCTCTCCCCCGCACAAACGGTATGGTTTTTCGGATATCTCCGCTGCTTCAGCACAGATGCTCAGTCATCCCAGCTTACAGCACAGGTGGCCAGTCGATCCACCTTTGCTGAAGACCAGGCTATCGTGGAAAACCAGGACCCATTGAGGACCCACTGCCTTAGGGAGTTTGCCAACTCGCAATCATCAGGAAAAAAACCCAATAATATTAGTACATATCACCTCTGCCCAGATTTACTTAATTTGATCTTTAAACAAGGGGGATCAAACTATAGACAAGTATAATAAAATGTCGATAAAGCAATTAATCGGTGATAGTTTTTTCAAGTAAAAGAGATGAGCTAGTTTAAAATGCCGCCTTAAACAACAACCCTGCCCACACGCCCGCTGGTAGACAACAGCGTTGCTGCAGGCCTCTCGGTCAGTAAGGGTGTTACACTACAAGGACAGAGGAATGCATTTTACTGTATATGAACCAAGCCTTCAGCTGCAAAAACTTCTTTGTATATGTCTCTTGCTCTCTTGCATTTCGCTCTGTGATGAAGAAAGCCTTTATGTAACAATGCCTTCACTGTTTTAAAACCGATTACAGACTCAAATTATCTATATATATATAAATATATAATATCTATAGATATATTTTATAGTAATATATATATATTAGTAATATATATATATACTATACTATAACTAGAAAAGAACTAAACAGGGCATCAACAGTATATATTTAGTATGTGATATGGTGTTTTTAAAGGCTAGTTACAGGCAATGAAAGTATGTACATTGTGACTACAAAATGGACCTTTGCTATGTGCGCCTGCAGGGTGTGGCTAAAATTATATTAGAATAGTGATAATTAGTTACATTTTCCATTGCGATCATAAAAATAATTCTACGAGCAGTGTTTTTTCAAAAGGCAGTGGTGTTCCTAGAAAAAATTGGGTTCCCCGGGTATTTCCTCGTGTGTTCCTGCAATTTCAGGTCATTTAAAATTGTACCAAATACAGAAGACTTTTACAAGGCATCTGATACTCAGTACACGCTATTAGAGAGGGTTAGGGTTCCTTAAAATGCATCTGATCTCAGACGCACTATTTAGATAGGATGGGGGGTTCCTACAATGCATCTGATTAAGGAACACACTATTAGGGAGGGTGGGGTTCCTTACAATGCATCTGACTACAGACACGACTATTAGAGTAGTGTTGGGGTTACTATTACAGTTGCATCTGATCTCAGACACCTATTAGAAGAGTGTTGGGTTCCTTACAGTGCATCTAGTCTCGACTGCTATTAGAGAGGGTGGGGTTCCGCAGAATTTCAACATAGTGTTCCTAAGCCAAAAAAAAGTTGGAAACATGCCCTAGAGTTACCTTTTGTTTTAGGAAAAAGTAAGTGAGTGAAGAGTAAGTGCAAGTGAAATCCACTTTAACCAGCTGTTTATTCTAATGTCACCAGTTGGTAACACACAAGGCATACACTTAAATACACAAAAACAAATCATCGCTATTTGCACTGGCGAAAGTTATTCATTATCACCAGCTGGAGATTGAAAAAAATCACGTCAACAAGACCTTTGCAGTAGTTACATATGTTTCTCCTAATGGTTTATGTGTAACACTCGTGATTCAGAAATAACAGAATTGGCAGAGCCAGAATAACCAGCCTTGCACTGGTTTGAGACCGTCCAAAAGGTCGAGATCTGTGCTGTGGGGAAGGTTTACTCTGACTCTGCCTTCTTTAACCGGCTGTGGCTGTAAAGCTGTTAATGTTTTTTCGGCAGGCCATATCGCAATTAGGGTCCATTGGTAAAAGTGGATTTGAAGCAAAGATGAACTGGGTGCCTGGCATTTGCATTGTCATTTCCAGATTGTATCGCAAGAAATGAGTTTATACAAATGTTTTAGCAGAAGTAAGTAATACATTGGAGTTAGCGCTCTTCTAGTTTTCAAGTAGGTCCTGGGCAACAGTTCTGAGGACGGCAATACATGGTTACATTAGTGAAGTCAGGGTTATTATACATTATCTACAAAAGACATTGCTATGAAAGTTTACCATATTGTATATCTTTTATGCGTAGAAACAGTTTACGACAGATTAAAATGTTGAGAGCTTTAGTTTTTGAAGAAACAATGATGGTGGCGGCTGTGGGAAGTCTCAGGTAAGAGGTGGTCATCGATAAGCAGTCAGTAGTGGTTTCGTCTTAGGCCGGCTGTCTAGGTGGCAAAATTTTGGGGCGGCAAAATGTCGGCGCCACTCACATAATTTTGCCGGGCGCTCTCGGGCCTAACGGGAAGTCATTTTTATCTGTGCGGACGTGTTCTTACATGCCGCCCTCTCCTCACTTCCGAACGCCGCATCATCAATGACGTCAGACGCCGCGTTACCACTGGCAACGTGACGGCCGGCGACATGTGACGTCCGATGGCATCATTAGATGCGTGCTATTCAGGAGAGGAGGGGGTGCGGCTAGGGTAAGGATGGTCGGGCCGCAACAGCTGCTCGGGGCCTCGGGGCGGGCAGGTTTAAAAAATACCGCCGCTATCGGTTAAAGAAGGAGGTGCGGTCGGATACTTTGTGAAACCTGGGACCGCAAAACTATCGTTTGTTGCCAGATGTCAGAGATAGTGCTGGTCATGTGGTAGGGCAGAGGAGTTGTTCAAGTAGGCGGGTACGTGCCCAAAATGTTAAAAAAGGCAAAGACAGGAACGGTGAACTTCTCGACTAGATCGAGTGATGACCCCAACTAGGTCTTTGAGTATTTAGCATGTGATGTTGTTTTTGGCAGTTACATTGGAGCTATTTAATTGTAGAGGGTGTCTAGTTTGCCAAGGTGAGTTTGGAGTGCTGTAACAAATACAATGTCCGCCATAGTGCAGGGGTGCAGCAAAGTGGGGTGGGCAACATCCAATTACAGAGGCCCCAAGCTCCCCTGAAGGCATTGGAAATAAATGCCGGCGACACGTCTCCATGGCAAACCCAGGTGAGCCACACGACCAGCCGATATCATTTGACGCCGAAGCCATGAGGGGGGGGGGGGGGGGGGGGTGCAAGCCGGAGGGGAGAGGAGGGACAGGGGGGCGATGAAGGAACCTTTGCGGCATCCCTGCCATGTCCTATAATTGGCTTAGAATCTGCTGATGCGAGGTGCGTTCTGACCATGCGGCTTAGTGAGGATTTGTAATATAAGCACACCTCAGTTGGCATAGGTTTTGCATGCAGAGATATCAATGTGCACCCAAAATGTTTAAAGGGGAGAGTCAAACATATACCCCAGATTATTTTTTAAACTAGGTAACAGGGGCTAGGAGGCCTTAGAGCTGGTCTGATGTAAAGCTCCGTCATTGGTCAGTGCTTTAAAAACGGTGTGTTTGACAAATCCAAATTTTCAAGTCTCAAAAAATAGAAAAGTACCTGTTCAAGGTAGAGAGCTAGGACTGTGTGACATATAGGATTGTGTCATCGCATACATGTGATTGAAGCTACCTTGGCAATGCTGAGCATCAAGTTGTAGAACTTTAGATTTGCAGTAGTCAGGTCCACATTGACGGCTTAGTTTTAGTTTGAGGAGTTGCGTGTGAATCTCTTCGGATACTGGGACACATTGAACATTGTGAGCAGGGTTGGGAGAGGGTGGGTATGGGTTCTCAAGACTGAGCTTCATGTTTGCCGTTCGGGTTGCATTTTGTAATACGTTAGTAGCAAACCCCCAAAAAGTATTAATTGAATGCATTTGAAGGATAAGGGAAAAAACGGCGGTGCATCTGCTGCTGAAGATTGGAAACCACAAACTGCCAAACCACAAAAGATCCTAGGTGCAAAAATTTATTTAGGGCCATGTAACAGCAAAAAAGAACACTATGACGCGTTTCCAGTGGTATCCCACGCTGATCAAACTCTTATAAAGCGTGGGGATACCACGGAACGCGTCAGAGGTGATTTTGGCTGTTTACTATGCCCTAAAATAAATTTTTTGCACCTAGGATCTTTTGTGCGTTTGCGTTTGTGGTTTCCAATTCTTCAGCAGCAGCAGAGATGCACCGCCCGGTTTTCCCTGTACTCTCTTCAATTGTCCTTGGTAGGAGCACGCAGGACAGGGACCAGGATACCCCACGGTCGCAGTGAGGAATCCATTTACTTTCCAGTTGATGGATCAGTCCCACACACGGTTACTGACCACCACTAAGACTTACCTATATGGTAGTGGCAATCATCTATGGGCGTGGGTTTACATGGACTTGCTCTGATCCTGAGTCTTATGAACGTTCCTATGCTATGAAGATGTTTATATTTTATATCATATCAAAACATTGCCTACTTCCTGGTTAGCATCACAAAGTGGGAATTAACCCTCCCCTTCACTTCCATTGAATGCATTTTCAAAATGGCAGTGAGATTTGTCAGAGTAATATCCTCCTTAGGTGAATATTACACGGTTGTTGATCGGCTCGAAAAAGGCTGGCATATATGGTTGATGACAGAAATTTGGTGGAATTGATGTATTTGGTAAGATTGTCAGTGTATATTTGGCCTTAGAATGTCTTGTTTGCCTATATCTGATATATTCTCGCAGGCATCTGTAGTTATGAAGATCCTTGGTAGTGCAGTACTTTGTAGCTTTGATGGAGAATGCAGGGTTGCGGATCTGTATGAGACTTGTGAAATGTGCTACAAGTGATATTTTTAGTTGGCGAATAAACAATAACACAAAAGGAGAAGGATTTGGAAAAGTGTTGTCGTATATACAGCATGGAGTTCATGGAAAAAAATTGCGTCCGATCTTCTGGGTACGACCATACAGTACTTTTGGGCACACATTTTATGCATTTAATTTGTCGCTATCATCGATGTGTCAACCACCATTATTAAACAATGCAAAAAGAACAAAAGCAACAATACAAAGGTCCTGGAATACCAGTGTACACACTGGTTCATATTATGTCATGATTATACCGTGTAAACATCTTCCTAGCACAGCAAATTAGGGGTGAAGGATGAAACATAAAATATCAAACCAATAGCATTGTTACAGTAGGTAAGGAGGGCCGTTAGGTTGTCCCAAGATCTTATTGAAGGAGACGTTAAAATCTAGAAGGAACAGATTTGGTTGTGGTTTCATCACGTTTCTTGTCACCAGAAGGAAATCGTCACCGTTGAAAGTGCTCAAATTGTGACGCCAGTGGGAAGGCTTTGTTACAGAAAGTGCCACACCGCTGTTCAAAATATGTGAGGAGGTTTTGTGTCACTTTTTTACCCACCAACTTATTTAATGTGGGTGTTGAAACCGCTTCTATCTTCACATTGCAAAGCAGTATAACTATCACACTGTTGAGTCCTAAAAAGGCAAAAAATCCTCTGTGAGTAGGGTTATGGCTTGCACTTGTTGAACCCAGGATGTGCTTGAAAGCTGTGGAATGCAGCAGGCATAAACTTATAGGGCCCTGGTTACATGGATAAAAGAACAGCCAGCAACAGGCATCATTGTGTGCTCATTAGTATGTCATTACCCAGAATCCCTGAAGCAGTGGAAGCACGGTATCCAAGAAATAATGGGGGTAAGGCAGGGTTGCAGGACATGAGTTGTGCTCACATGTGATTTTTTTATTTAAAAGGAACTACTACTTAAACTGGGCCTCTCTGCCCTTCCTAAATCCTCATAAGTAGACTGTGAGCCATTGTGGTAAAGATTTGTATTTTCATTCTTGTGAGAATTACAGCGTATAAAAAGAAGGCCTTTATTTTTAATCTGAATGATTAGCAATGAAACACTCCTTAGGTTGGGAGTAGGAAACAAAACAGAAGAAAATCATACTAAGAGGTAGGCCATGGTGGTGTACTATACAGAATGTGATGTTGTGTTTTTGCATTGCCCTAAGATAGAGGCCTTGATATTAAAAGGAAAAAACCTCCAAATGCTTTTTGTTCAGTGTGTATGATACGACCCTATAATTTATACAATCTAATTCTAATAGAGCAACAATACATATGTTACATTTAGAAAACTGTGTAACGGCCTCCATATTAAGTTATGTCAAGACTTGTAAAAAATAAAAATAATAAATAACTCAAAAAGGTTTTTTACATTTTAATTTATAGTGTGCGGGCGGGGCGGCGGAGGAATGAGGTAGGCGGGCAGGCGCCGGCTACCCGACGGCGCGGAAACCGGAGGAACCATTACTTTGCAATTGGATTTACGACTAGGTTTTGTATTATATTTCATCCCTGCACCCCGAGTTGAATGTTTGTAATACAAAAAAAAAAAGGTTTAAAACTGGTATTGTGTCTGTCCAGCTTTGATTAAGAATTAGCAAGAGGCAAGTAGTTTCTCAATAGGCTGGAAAAATATACCATTAGTGTGTGATATTGAAAACTAACATAGCCGTTGCAAAGTGAACAGATGGTGGTCTCCACTCAGCCTTCTTTTCCCTTACCCCCAGATATCAGTACAGAGAGAAAAATCAGGAGCATTCTATGGGCGGATCCTCACACATCTCACGTTTGAAAGGGAGTTGAGGGCCCTCTGCGCTTGAGTAACAGTGGCAAAATATGTGTCACATAATTCAATATTTATATGGAATTGTCAGTGTTTACAAATTTTTACATATGTGACCATTGAAAAGATGATGCCAACAGTGTTTGTGATAGGTATAATCACTAAAGCAATAAGCACCAGGCCCCTATATTTGTCTTAGAAAAATAATGAACTGATGTGCAGCATGTTAGTTCCAAAAATTATAACACCATAGTTGGTGGGTTAACCCCAATTTGACTTTGTTTTTGGCAACTAGTTATGGTTATTCATGCATTTTTACGGGTAATAAATGTGCAGAATTTGGGAGGGGGATCGAGGTAAATGCAGAGCAGCTCTGCAAAATGTAAATATAATTGGAGCATATTTTGAAGTAAAACTGATTAGCTCTGTTGTGAAGCCACCTTCCCCTGCTTGGTTAAATATGGGTTCAATTATACTTCCTGATGAAGTGAATTCAGTCACGAAACGAGTAGGATGGAATTTGCAATGGCTTGATCCAGTTAAAGCGGAGACTAAACCAGCCCAGTATCCACTTGCCAAATGAAACCAAGCATGTCTCCTACAGGAAGAAGACTGAATAAGTACAGCAGTTGTTAATAGACGGGGTCTGGGGAGCGGTTGAGGAGCGAGCTGAAGGACACTAGGATTAAACGGCACCACATTTCCCTTTGGATTGCTTCTTTTTTATCATCACAAATGAGCGAGTGAATACTACCCGCGTTTGTACATGATTTGTTACGTATATTAAACAATATTAGGGGCGTTTTTGCACCTCTGTTTTTTTAGTCATATATGGCATAATCTTGCAATTCAAATGGGGGAAAATCTGGCATTTTACTAGAAATGGTTTCACTGAAGTTTGCAAATAATAGGTGACATTTTGTGGTTTTGGGAATTTTATTTGCAAAAGGCAAAATTTACGCAAAAACAATTGTTGCCAAACAACGAAATCAAGGGAATTCACACACACCAACACCCACCACACACACCACACACACACACACACACACAGACACACCAACAAAAACACACACAATAACACACACACACCTCTTACACAATAACACACACACACACACACACACACACACACCACCACACACTTCCCCTAAACTCTGGAGACAAGAGGAACGGGGAAAAGGTCTGAGCAATGTGAATTTTGCAAAGGGTCTCAAAAATGTAAAAGCTCAAAAGAGGAAACGGCAAAATAGTTTGCAAGCCAATATGAAGACATTCAAAATCTCTAGCTTATCTGTTGCATACAGTCTACACAAAAGATCATTAGGAAAATGCAATTGTTTTATGGAAAACAAGGTACAACTGCAAGCTGACAAAACGTGTGCACCGATTCCCAAGTGACTAATTCCTATCCCAAGGTTGATCACAATACATATGCCGCTGTACATGACCATTAAATCTGTCTGTACCAACTATGTAGTAATTTGTGGCAGATAATGCAGCCGCATTGTACGTTGTAGAGATCCAGAGAGATTTGTGTTTGAGGCAGGAGAATGTTACAGCGGCGCTACTTATTTTGCAGATGTGGTATACCCACACTTCTTGGTTTTCCATAGTTGGGACCCCCCACGTCAATCTCCCCTCTTCCATGATGGAAGGAAAGCAAAGGAATGGCAAGTTTAAATCTTAGCCCAACATTCATTCCTTACATACTATAGTGCAATTTCCAAAGTGCAGGGAAACAGCTGAGGCGAGGGAAGCTGTGTTGCAGCCAAAACCAACATAGGACAATTTCTTCAAAGTAC
>WSYH01011540.1:0-20688 GCA_036426205.1 Ascaphus truei | reverse complement strand
ATGCGGTCCTGTTTCTTGGTCTCCAGGCGTCTTTTAATTGTTTTACCGGCCAAGCCTGGCCATTCATTTCGTTGAAGGTGCTCGAGGGCACCCTTCCAGTTGGTCTCTAGGGACTAGTTCTCTAGAAGGACCGTTTAGGGCGGATATTATGACCTCAGGCAGTGTAAGATCCTACTGGAACCCTTCCTCATTTAGTGAGAGGGACTCAAAATAATTTATTGAGACATGCCGACTGAGGTGGGGTGCCCCTGCATGCGCGCCTCCGGCATGCCCGGCTCTTGCCGCATCTTGGCTATCGGAGGTCAGATCCGGAGTCTCTGAGAGGCGGGAAAGAAGTGACCAGGTTCCAAGGTCTTAGATTGCTTTCCATCCTGTGTTCAGAGGGGTTAGGAAGCTTTTCTGGGGGTTTTTTGGTTGGATTGCTCTTTTGTCGAATTCATAGGGGGGCTGTCGGTGGAGCTCCTTCCATAGTCAGCCAGATGCCGGTGCCGGTGACGGTTCCGAACAGTCCCTCTTAATTGTTTTATTCATTTTATTTGAGGGGGGGGGGGGAAGGTGTTGTGAGGTGTGAGGTGTTGCCCGGACCTTCAGGGGTTTCTGGGTAGGCTGAGTTTATTTATTTATTTAGCTCAGAAGGGGTGGCACCTGAGGCTTAGGCAGCAGGGCCAAATCTTGGCAATTTGGACAGCAAGCATTATACCCCTATGGGGAGATGGGCCTAATGGAGTGCTCCTCTTAAGATGGCCGATCTCCACCCCTGCAAGCCAAGTGGCGGGACCCGCGTTCCTAAGCAAGAGGGTACTCTCCACCGGGTCTCCCCTGCCGGGGGACGCTGTTGAGGTAGGAACTTTATTATTATTAATTGTTCTGTCTCGGTGGGGGGGGGGGGGGGGGGGGGGGCAAGCGGGGACTGCAGCGGGGTAGCTGACGTTCAGGCTTCACCACGGGGCCGAGGGAGAGGCTATGCAGGTGGTTCAGAACAGCACGGGGGGGGGGGGGGTACGCCAGGAACCTCCCAGGCAGACCGGACACAGCGCAGCCCGGAGCTTAGCCCCACCGCCTCTCCTACCTCACGTCCCGCTCCTCCAGAGGATCCTCCGATTTTGGGCGCGAGGCGGGGGGAGACTTCACAGGGGGTCGGGACTCGCAAGGGGCCTCCCAGAGCGCCGGCAATCCCTCTCGTACACGCAGGGGAGGCCTCTTATGCCACACAGATGTGGTGGCACGGAGCAGATGAGGGGTTCCCATTATTTGAAAGACCAATGCAGACTTTTGAAAGCACCAATTTTTTGCCACCGCCACGAAAAGAGATGTTTAGGCTGATCATGTGATTGGGAGTAGAGTTCACACCTAGGGAGTAGCATGCAATACACACCCCCAAAATAACCATAAGGTAAGGTAAATATGTTTTTTTTAAAAGGAAAAGGTGAGTTTCTTCCAACACACAGTAATCTTGTTCAGGGCTGACAAGGTGTGTGACACTTTTGGGGGGGGGGGATTTGTTTGTGTGGGGGCTTTATCTAAGGTATCGTGGAGGGGCTTGGAGGCAGTCTCTGCAGACATTCTCTCAACGCACAGAGTACTCTTGATTTTGTTTTTATCAGTTTTCTTTTATTAAAGTACTCATTGCTCTAGTGTTTGGTTTTGCCAACTACATTTGTTGCTATTGTAGTTGCCTTAAAATTCTTGTTTTTGTTTTTTGGATTATGGGACTATTAAAAAGTGTTTGTTTAAAAAGTTACAAATATCATAACATGTTTATTGTGGTTGTTTGTGGATTGCCATAGTATAATTATCTAGTGTGTCTTACTATTATTTTATTTTAATTAAATTGTTTTTTGTATATTGCCAGCCTTTTCTGACACAGTTGTTGCTCTTTCTATGACTTAATTAAAATCCCATATGTTATTTTGATGCAAAATATGAAAACCTTTGATTGTCGCTTTTTGGCAGGACTCTATTTTCCTAATGGATTTTAATGTTCTTATTCCCTTATGGGGCTAGGCACTAAGAAGCGCTAATAAGTCAATGGTCACCAAAAAACCGCCTTTATTCTATAGCAATTCAGATGGTAAACACCGATAACAGACTCGGCGATAAGAGGACTTTTGCTGATTTTACTAATGTACTTTAATGCATTCCCATTTATGGGGCTATGCATAAGAAGCGATTAAGTCACTTATCACCAAAAACCGCCTTATAGAGAATCAGAAAACACCGATAAGTCGGCGATAGAAGAGCTTTTCTGATGCCAGAATCACTTAACCTTTCCTAAATCGGTTCTCAGCATCTTCCGCAGTAAATCACTCGCCTGGTTCCATCAAATCTGGAATCAACTCAATTATCCCTCCTTTAAAGCTTACACTCTTTGCCCCGCCTTACATATCAACCCTAATTTTATCGCTATACCCACCATCCGACTAGGCGTCGCTCAAGGATGTCTTCTATCTACCCCCTTTGATCTAAAGCCCTCTCAGCGTTAAAAAACTTTCTCCACTGACTGCCCCACACCTCTGGAATGAAATTCCCCTTCCCCCCCTCAATACCAACAACTCTATGGCCATATATACAAGCTCGAAGCTTATGTATGAGGCACTCTCGAAGATAGGAGTAGCTATGTGGCTAATACTATACACGGATCACCTTAAGCTGGCCCTCTTTGCAGACTCACTTACCAGAATGTCTCCCAACTGTTCTGTATTGTTCTTTCACCTACCACTGAGATTGTACGCTATTTGGAAACATTCCTAAAGTTTCTTTTATGGCTGAAGCACTTATTCTTCTCATGGATGTAGTTGTATTAGTGTTATTTATAGGATTGTCATGTATTACTAATTGACGCGCTATGTACATTTAAGGTGCTATAAAATAAAGACATAAGCATACGACAGAACACATTCCTTTTTTAAACTTGCAGTGCCTCATACACAGATTAAAGGGCTGACGCTGTGCGATGGGACTTGGGAGTGATTCCCCAGTATTAGTATCAGAGGAATCTTGATATTTGGTAAAGTATATGACCTTTCAAAGTTCTTTCTAATGATTACTATAAAATATAATTAATTAATTATGAAATGTCTTTCTGTGAATTTTTTCTTTTTTACACAGAATACATATGATACAAGAAAAAATCTTATGCAAACATGCATTGAAACTATTGCAACAATAATGGGTTCTTACTACTTTGTTTTGATTGAGTAATGGATTCTACAGTTAATATTTGTTCGGAAAGGATAATGTTCTGTGAAATCATAATTGAAGAGGCAATGTCTTCGTTATCCTAAACACAGGAATGAAATTATAGGACGTTGCAATAACATCACAAATTTTTTTGACGTGTTTTAACAATTAATCAGAGTTAATGACAATCTCAATTAATTATGGATTTCTGTTAGGATTAAAGTTAAATAATCCGTCTTGGTATCTATTTTGTCCCAACTCCTCTCATTCACCTCCAAGGATGAAAATGTATTAACATATGTATACGTTTGATAATTCCAGTTACATACTAGTTTACGTCTTCTAAAAATGTTAGCAAATTAAATAATCAGTGGGTTATCATATAAGGTATAGTCAAGTAGTTTAGGTTAATAATCACGGATACATGTATTAAGTTAAAGTATTCCTATATTGAGATCTCGGAGGTCCTTTCCATTGTTTTTAATTGTACTGTTTAGGTATCAAAAAAGTACTTGGCCAATGGTCCCGATGCCTGAGTACCAATTCTGGCCAAAACGTAAATAAAAAAATACAGTAATCTTTTAAATAAACCCCCCACACCATGACCAGAAATACAATATAGAATGGGCAAAATTGTATATCCACATTGGATAATATGCATTTGACCATTAAAAATACCGAGAAGAAGCAGAGAATTAAAATAAAGACATCTTGCACATCACAATGCAGTGCCCCAAAGAAGCCGTCCTATCATCATGGCGTCCAGGCCTTTGGTATGCAAAAATACACAAAAAAAAAGCGAAAATCTAAGTCCCCTAACCCAGTAATCACCGGAGAGGTGATTACGCTATCTTAGTAATTAAGGGGTTATCCACCCTCCCCCAAACTACACCTGGGAGGACTCCTAACAACCTCCCCCATACCACCATGGAGGCTACCCACCTACCTGGGAGAACAATCACCCATCAACCACCCCACTACCCACAATAACCAAAAACAGAGAACAGCCCCAATACCAACTACTTATACCACAATAACATACCCAATTTAATAAAACAATACATAACCCACCCCCCTGTGGCCCCCCATAAAACATGATATTATGACATACATGCTAATACCCCAGGCCTATGGTACCCCTGGTGGTCCCAAATGGGTTGTCTGAGGCCCACAAGGTACACGGGGTTGCACAGGTTGTTGGGGGTCTCGGGTGGTCCCCGTAGGCAAGGGGGCCTCAAGGTGGTCTTGCAGTCACCATGGCCCCAATGCGGTCCCGGGGGGAACAGTGGGTATGAGAGCCCGGGGTCATCCCACGGGGTCTGGGGGAAGTCGGTTGTTCCCACGGGGGTCTGGGGCCCTCGAGTTGGTTACTGGCAGGTTCTGCAGGGATGGGGCCCAACGGTTCTTCCACAGGGTCATAGGTCCCGCAGGTGGTACCCATGGCATCAGTTTCCTCAGGTGGTACCGTGGGCGTTGGGGGTCTCAGCTTAGGGGGCTTGTTACTCAATAGGTCATGAAGACCTAGGTACCAATACCTGTATATAAAAAAATAAACATGGCTACTTTATTGTTTTTTTTTTTTTTTTTTTTTTTAAAATCCCCCAAACCCCCCCCCCTAACCACAAATACATACAGACCGTAATGAGGAAAATAACTATAATCCAGGATATGGATCATAGATTATTTGCCTTATTGACACAAAACCAGCATAATAAAGTTAAAACTAAATACAGTTCTCTTTACTAACACAGCGAATATGAGGGCGTCCTAATACGGAGACTGCAGGTCCCTGTCCTGTTGCCAGAAAACGATGGTGTATGTCCTTACCATACGCTTTAGCAGAATCGACACATTTTTGGAGCTACATGCTCTGACTGTATGAAAATGTAAGCCTCAATATTTTCTGCCATCTTTAGCTCTGGAACATCTAGTGCTTTCAATGCAATTAGGGTGGGCTATGTATTCACCATGCTTTATGGTTCATTAATTGATTTTAAAGTTGTTGTTCCTACTAGGTTACTACACCCATAGGAGCTATCTTGGAATCTGAGTATTGCTGCCTTAGGGACAGTAACCTGAGTTGATGTGAGACAGGGATCGAATATGGAATCTGAGAAGCTACTTTCGTGCTATGGGTGTTTAATTATTAGGAGCTTGAGAGGTAGTGGGCATTAGGGACGGTCGGTGGATTTATATACTGATCCCTCTATGCATCCTATTGGTTATTATAAAAGGTTGGGTCTTATTCAACATTATCATATACATTCTTACACAGCGAGGCATTCGTAGGGTACCGTACTTGTTCTCTCTATGCAGTCATGGTTATCCCTACATGCACCTCAGTGTGGTATTTTCACTTACTTTGCTCTCTTCGGCGATGAAGAGCATTTTCCCATTCACCATTCCCTATTCAAAATTCTAAGTAGAGGGAGACAACTTAACTGTATACCTGTTAAAATTACTGTACTCCCAAAGAAACAAATAGGTTAGTTTGGAATGGTCTATCCTTCATTAAATCCATGCTTGACTATTATACAATGGGTTTCCATTAGGTATTAAAACTTCAAGTATTTTCCACTATTGATGCCAGGCTACGGTCTTAATTCCACGGTTGTGATTCTAGCGCCTTTTAAATATAGAACCACATCGGCTTTACACAATACGTGTATGGAGCCTCTGGAATGGAGTCCTGAAGATTAAAGTAATGGTTTGTATATTATGAACGTAACTCTGAGAACACTTGGATGTATGTCATCAAAGCCAGGTGCATTATCTTTTATTTTTTAAAGCTGGCTAATGAACTTCTTCTTCAGTAACCAATTGGTCCTAATATGAAGGTGGTGGCGTTCCGCGGCACTACAATTTGAATGATTCTCTGGTAAACACCAGAGCACAAATGGTGAATACCTCTGCTTTTCCATTTATCCAATAATCTGATCCCCACTCACTCTGGAAAAGGTCTGTATTTTCTTTCTCATTTTGTGTTATAAGGGACTTAAGAACTTTTTTTTAGATTATTCACTTTCTAGCAAATCCTTTTTATTATCCATGTTTGGCAAATTGTATTGATTTCTTTGCATTTTTGTTAATTCCTATAATTCTGATACGATGCATCTGTCCCTTATGACTGTACAGAATCTAAAAGCCTGCCTCTTTTTTCATTTCATCCCCTCCTACTGTTTATTTCGCATATTGGTTTTGATTATTTCTTTTAGATTACAAATGAGTGAGACCATGTGATGATCACTGATCATTGCAAGCAAAAAGCTTTTAGCTCCTCAATATGACGATATTTGGTGGTGTATAGATAGCCCTACAAACATTTCTTTATACTTTTCCTCCATTGCTAATTTCTATCCACAAGGTTCTACATTTTCACCATTCCCTTCATAAAATTTACCTGATCTAGGGTTTTACTCCGGGTTTTTTTCACATATAAGCTACTCCACTCCTCTTCTATTGCTCAATCATTTTAAAAAGGGAATAAACCTATAATGACACCAGTCATGAGTTTTCACCCACAAGGTTCAGCTGGACTATAGTATCAGACTTCTTCCCTTGCAGATAGTATTCAAGCTCACCCATGTATCTGTCGGGTATTGCAATTAGCAAGCAGCATTTATGTTTTTTTTCGCCTGTACTATTATCTTATAGCTCCTTCCTTTCTGCGCCCACTGGGTTTAGTCTTTAGAAGTTTTCTAGTATTATCTAATTTATATGAGGTCTTGCGCTTGTAAACCTCGCACTGGCCCCCTTCTACCTAAAACAATCTAATTAACAATAAAAAGAATAGAAAAATCCCGATAACAGTCAATAGAGAAATGCATTTTCAAAAAAGGAATGCTCCCACTGTAGTCACTGTACCATATAGAGGCCACAATGAATACTAGGGAGACAGGGGCAAGAAAAACATAAAAAAACACACTACAAATAAAAATCTGTCAAAAGAGAGTACATACATTAAATATTATCTTACTTTTGACGCTGGCCTCCAATCCTGGGGAGGGGAATTAGCAAGCTCTCGTCCCGTGACGTCAGAAACACAATTCAACGCCCCATCAACGTGAAGATTCAGGGAAATGTACCAAATTTTCTTTCTTTAATCTTCTCTCGTCTTCTTTTTTTTCTTCATCTTGTTGATTATTTTGTGTTCTTTTCTTCATCTGTAATCAATAACCCCATGTTAACTCCACAATGTTGACCGTCGCTTCTTGACTCAAATTGGTACACTGTGAGGGCCCCCAGACACCCCCGCGGGAACTCATCCCTGGGTTGCCCTGTGGGCCACGGCCCCGCGGGACCACCTGGAGACCTGCCGAAAACCGTGGTATATCCTGTGTCTAAAAATAAAATAATGGGTATGTGGAGGCCAGGGTTGTGTATTGTTTTTTAAACATTTAAGCAATTTTTCTTCTAGTTTGTTAAATGAGGGTAACGACATGCTCCTTGTGCGGTACCAGTCACACTGAAGTTGTGTCGATGGCGTTAAAATTCTGGTGGAGATCCAGCGGTGCCATCCATTCATTATAGTTCGGTGCAGAGTAACCCTGTCTAAGTTTTAATGATATGCTTAAAACATACTACCTGTGTAAACACATACTATAGTTCAGATTTTGCAATTTTAAATATACTTACTTCACTATGCTGTTGGAGCTTTTTTCTTCCTTACAGCACAGACATGGGTGGAGGTCACTGGATGCTATTAATCCTGGAAACGGTGCAGCCAATAACAAAGTTCAGGAGGACGGCTTGCCAGCAACCAAGAGGTCCACAGCAGCCAGGTAATGCAGGTTCCAGCCAAAGCCTGGACTGGAACCATTACAGTTATCCATACCCCCTCAGGAGGGGGACCCTGTGCAATTTAGAACCCGGCATTTGTGATTTGGGGAACTTAATTATTTCAGAATGTCTCGGAAAGGTACGAAATTGAGGAAAACCCATTTTACAGCAGTACCCCTTTGGAGAAGAAAGCAGAGGTACTGCAGAAGCATCATAAGGAAACTCGAGGCACAGATAATATTTGTTCAAGGTCCAGTCCAGTTAGACATAGCAACGTATCTGTGACAGTAGAGGGTGAGATGAAGTAGTTTCTGACGTGGACTGGCCCTTCAGCAGGAAGCCGTTACACATGGGCCAGTTGGCTGGGAATGAATCAGCCACAGCGAGACCAGTAGACTTGGGCAGTAAACTTGACTTGGACATGGAGCCTTGGGAATTTGCCATAGTTACAGTAAATCAGGTTGGAAGAGGATCCAGTGACAGGAACTTGTCTCTGCTGTGGGGCAACAGAATCGCAGAGGGGGAAAGCACCAGTCAGTTGAAGGAAGTCAGAAAGAAGTACACCGTCCCCAACGCAGCGAGAGCCCGGAAGGAAATAGGAACAGGGTAATCATCTCTGCCAGGGAACGTCCAAGAGGGGTGCATAGTCTTGTAGGGGAACGCCATAATGAAATCCGGGGAAAAAGACAATAGGGACTACACAGGGAGTAGTGAGCAGAGTAATCCCGTAAAAAGCGGACCCTAGAATCAATAAGGAATCAGGTACGAGGAAAATCCAGTGAGAGGTAACTGACCTTTGAAGCAGAAATGCTTTGGTCAGTAAGGGGTATCCTCAAACAGCTAAGATCAGCTAGTCATAAACTTGCCTTTGGAGTGGGAGGTAACGATAAGGAAGGGTATTAAGGTACGAAAGAAACCAAGAGGGCAACCTAGCTTTGATGTAGGAATCTTAGAGTATAATAAGTAGTGATACTGAAACTGGTCCTTGGAAAGGGATTCCCAGAGTCCTAATGGTTTTTATAACAGGCAAGCAGAGAAGGAGTGAAAGACTATACTTGTCTCGAATTGAGTGTCTGAGAATCAGCAGTGGTTACACAGGTATTGCAAAGCGCAGGAATATACGCTTGTTATGAAGTGGGTGTCTGAGGATAAGCAGTGCTAATAACCGATACTGTGGGAACTTATGGCACGAGCCTTAGAAAAGTCAAAAGGATTAGACATTGCCGGCGAACAGAGAAAGGGAAACGGCGTGGAAAGCAGGTTTTAGCATTATAATGGTATATTAAAAACATACAGGGGAGTGAGAGAAAGGCGGATCTGCCTTTTTTTTAAATCTAAGCTTATAACTAGCAGGGTATTACAGCCGGGACAGTAAATGAAGAGAGTCAGAAAAAGGGAAACTGCTTTTAAAATTGGGGCCTTATAATAGCAAGAGTACTGCCGGTACGCGGAGAATCAGAGAAAGGAACCTGACGTTGAAACAGGATCCTTAGATGCAGTAATAGACATCAGACAATTTAATCAGAGTCTTAGAACAATAAAGGGTTATAGCACATACTACAGGCAACAGGAGGGTGATGGAAGCGATACATTATCACGTAGTCAGGAGGGGGTAGTGACTATCCAGGAGTTTGCCTGAAGGGACAGCACACTCCCTACCTTCAGTGGCTTAATGTTGGGGCCTGAAATTATGTGACGATGCTATTCCGATCAGAAACGGGACCACAGGGGAGGAGGGTTGTTGCAGAATAAATAAAGACCAGATGCCCGGGACAGAGTTGTTAGAGTATCCTAGCAGTAAGCAGGAAGGAGGTCGGCTGGCGGCAGGGTGTGGTGCAAAGTCCAGGCAATAGGACAAAAGGTCAGGGGCAGGCAGAAAGGCGTGAGGGTCGGGGGTAGGTCCTGGTCCAGCAACAGAGGAACCAAACAGGGACAGGGAAGCCACAGGACCATGGGAAGCCACAGAACAGGGGTAGTCAGGAAAGGAAGCTACCAGAAGGATAGAATTAGGGACAGGCTAGTCACAGGAACGCTTAGGAACCTAGAACCAGTGGCAGGACACAAGAAAAGCATACACAATTGCTCAGGACAGGGGTGGAAAGTCATGACGGCATTTCGCCCTGGAACCGGTAAAGCCCAATACAAGTTCCGGAGGGAGGCTGCCAGAACTCAAGATGTACACAGCGCCCAGGGAGGGCCAGGGTATAGCCAAGCCTTGACTGAACCTTACAATGATTAACCCTGACATCAAAAACCTATTCCAAACTGAAAGATTGCGATGCGGACAGATACGGACAGCAGGAGAGGTATAGTGAGGAGTACCCAACCTGACTGGATCAGAGCCTGGGAATGAAGGGGTAATAGGTCCAGTTTCCAGGGTTGAGCAGCAGCAGCAAGCAAAGGGTAACAGAATCCGGTTTCGAGGAGAGGCTGGCAGCAGGCAAGGCAAAGTGTAGTCAAACTAGGGTTTGAGCTCGAGGCAGGCGACAGACAGGGTAGTAGGACCAAATGAGATCCAAGCACAGGGCAGGAAAAACAGGAAAAAGGAAGAGCTAAGACCAGAACAAGGTACCAGATTGATGAGCAAAGTTGGATAGCAATGGCCTGGTAATTACTTAAAGTCAAGGCCAGTTTGTTGGCAATGACGTCCAAGTGAGGCTTACTCTGTTTGGAGGGCAGGGCTGCTAGGAAGCCCAAAAGGGAGGACATGGCACCGTCAGAGAAGATGATGTCACTTCCTGTCAGCAGTCATCTGGATGTCGGACAACCCTTATAGAACAAAGTTGTACTTTAGAGGAAATCCGCCCTAAGCCGCTGATCAGAAAGTGCATTGCACAGAAGAGCTAAGACAATTATAGACTATGTGTACATATAATATGGTACAGACACCTAAACTTAACTTACAAAATAGACATCTACAATTCATATGACTTTTTCTCCAATTTAATACAGAAAACCGGAGACATGCTCAAAGAAGAGATTGATCCTCACTTGAGTCTAGGGACGCAAAGTAATCTTGCTGTCTTTTTTCAAAATACTGTGTCATGGGGCAAGCTAACACCGTTATCTGAACAAGCTCTCACCCCTACCAACGACAGCACTTCTCACCTGAGAGCTGACTCCAAATAGTGGTCAAGCCCATTGGTTCAACAAAGATCGAACATCCTCCTTCTATTAATGTGCACCTCACCCTGGGAACAATCTACCGAGACTCTCAAAAAGCCACCACCCGTCGAAGTTATTTCCAAACTAAAGCTGTGTCAACATTTTAATGTGGTCTGTAACTGTTCCTATGTTTAAAAGAGTAAAATATGTTAAACTGTTAGCATGTCTTATCTAATAAATGTATAACTATGTACATTTAAGGTAACCCTATATTGTGCACCTTGGATGATCATCATAAAACTCTGTGCCAAGACCTACTTGGAAAATGAGAGGTAAGCTCTGCAAGGTATATTCAGTCACACATTTTATAATGAATTAATAATAATCTGGAGTCAGGACAAATAATATATTTTCCTCTTTATGGATTATAAGGAGATGATATTACACTTTTTTTTTTTGCCTTCCCGGATCAAAAATACAGTTTAAGTAAGTACAAACATTCGATATAGACAAGCATTTCTTATTTTAATGGACATAAATAGAAACAAGAATTGTAGAAGATCACCAAACCTGGTCTTATTGAAGTATAGTGAGTTGCATATCATAATATAGTAAGATCTTATAGAGCAGTGGTAATGTATTGTTAAAACTTGGTGAAATGGGTAGCAAAAGGCAGTCCTTTCCAAGAATGGTAGTGGGCTATTGCAGCAGATTTCTCAGGGACGGTAGTACAGGTGCTAACTTTGTGGGCATCTAGGCAAAAGATTTTAAGAGGAACGTTTTAGAACGGTCAGGACGGGGTGTTGAAATTAGTATATGATCAGATGGCACGAAGAAGGAAAAGAAAGATTTGGCTAAAGACTGGGCATGCATTGGCCAATTTTGTCATTTTATAGCTCACACACTATGACGTTGGCTGAATAGGTCAGTCACATAGCAAATATAAGTATCATCTGAAGCCAGCTACAGCGAACCTGCAGGGTAGATTGCCCCAACTGACAGCAAAGCCTTTTTTTTCATATTGTTTTTCAAATGTTGAGTTAGGGAAAAGTGGGGAATAATGTGTTCTAGAGTAAACAGATGTTCCAACAGGTTAACTTAATTAGGGTTGTATTTGAGCTATTTATTCATAGTATTTAGTGCATGTTTCTTATCACCACTTACGTAATAAAATGCTTCACAGCTCCAATATGAATAGTGAAAAACATGAACGGGTTAGGCACAGATGCCGAAGCTCTGTTAAATCATTTCCAACTATAATTTATTCCCTTGTGGTACCTTAACACCTTAGTCATATGGAATATTAGGGCAAGCCTCTTCCAGACTTGCACTAAGGCTGAAGACAAGAAATGTCACACTTACATGTTTAAAGGAATAAGCTCTGAGCAACCGGTGCTGGATAAGCATTATAAACGTGCAGAAGCGGTTCATTAACTTAAAAATTAATTTAGTGTTAGCATTGTGATAAATAGCGTTAATGGAGCTTAGTGCATCTGGGGCTGTATCAATCATGATAATAGATCCTAATGAACAAGTTGGTTTCTTTTATTTTATGTTGTAAAGGCTTGACTATTCTCTTTTTTTATGATATTGTAGGTTTTTTTTCGGTATATGATTAAACTGTTAAGTGCAAATTGAAATTACATTTTCACCATTCAACAAAGAAAAATGGATGCAATAGGATACATACGAAGGAATTTAAGGATAAGACCTCATATTATGGTGCTACAAAAGGAAATCTTTCTTGATAGCTTATAATCTATGATTTTTATAAAAATCTGTAAAATATAGTAAGATAGCAATCTGATTTTTTACAATATGTAGCAACGTTAGGTAGAACGGATAGTAATATACAGTTCCCATAGCCAAGTCCCAGCCAAAACTATTAAGTTACAGTTCTCTATGTAAATTTTCAAGTTACAAGTGAAAGTTACAGGGGTGATTATTTTCTTGATCTCACAAGTTTGGTAACAATCTATTAACTAAAAGACCTATCGACAGGGGTTAAAGCAGAGAAAAATAGGCTTTGGACTGCAGTTGATATGTTTGGCATTCCTGTTTTTTAAAGTGCACAACAAATGGAGTATTGCAAACAAAATTACTTTGCAATGGTAAACTGCAAACTTGGATTAATATTAACATTTAACTAAGGCATAAACTATTCAAACACTATCACACAAAAGAAAGTTACTAACTATCAATTAACCACAATACTATACATTCATCACAACACAAACCATTGAAAGCCAGGCAACCCAATAATACTTAGCCAAATACTCACACAAACATCCCATCCTTAGGCTAGGCAGTTCTATTTCCTCAAAAAAGCCACTGCCTGGTGATTTACCTTCAAACGGGAATTAAATAAGCTTCATGCAAACTAATATTGGTGAATTAACAAAGTCTCATGACCATTATCGCAATTTTGCCAGAAGCGTGACAGTATATACACGCAAATTATTTTATAGCAAGACAACCTATTTCCATTATCAGCAGATTTTAAGTTACATGGTGACTAGTCTTCTCAACCACTTTGGACTCTCGATTTCTCTCATGATCCCCTCTCTCTCACTTTTCCCCTTACCTATATCTTAGCACAGCTATTTAAATCCCCTCGTTCGCTCTCCACTCCAACTTTAAACTCACCAACTTTGGTTTCGCTATATATTCATTCATCGCTCTCTCAATTGATCTCTCCACTCAACCACAGTTTAAATCCGCTAACCCGCTCACTCACATGGCTCTACTTCCCCGCGATATTTTTAACTTTCATCTCTTCACTTTCCTTTCCTGCACTCACATCCCTCATTCTATCACTCCCTCCTCCTGACACAATGAAAGAGGACACATATAAGAGGCATTTTTACGTAGTATATGAAGGAGAAGAAGATGAAGGGAAGTTGGGCATGGTCTCATGGGGGTAACAGAAGTCACCCCAAGAAAGCTAATTAAAGCCAGTAGGCCCCTTTATATGACGTAAGATTAATTTTTTGCAATTATCCATGACTCACCGACTCACTCACTCTATTCTTATAAAGAGGAGGAAAAGTATTCGCTTCCATGTACCTCAAATTAGCAGGCATAATATTATGTTACCGATTAGACTTCCTTACATTACAGAGTTAGGGGGTTTACGAAAACGTGTACGGATTTAAAGGTAAAATGGAACCTGTAATTTTGCAAATTAATACCTTTCAGACCAAAAGGACTGAATCACTGAACACTTCCACCAATGTGAACCATTTTCCTCCTGACCCAAAATTAATAGTACTGATACATGCAGTGGTATAACTATGTTTCTGCACTCGCAAATGGTTTTACGATCTTCATCATGATTTTTTTTAAGGGGTTAGTAATTGTGTGCCACTTGAATGGATAAATTTAATAAAACGAACGGGTTTCCCCCCCCCCCCCAATCCACATGGCCGGGTACTTTAAAACCAACTCCCATTAAAGTGGGCTTTTGGTGGTGCACCTGTAGGCAACAGAACTCTGAGTCTCCCGCTTGATGGATTAGGGGATAGCCAACAGGATAGGGAGGATGTTGGTAGTGGGTGCGAGTGAATTAAATCAGCTGCAGCGCATCCACATCATCGGGTCTCTGCTTCCGGAGGGAGGGTCCGGTGAGGAACTCCTTCTGGTGGTGCATCCACTGCCGGAAGTAACTTCACACTAACACAGTGGGCCGGAACCCTACCTCCAGAGAAGCTAAAGGAGAAAGAAAGGGCGACCAGGAACGAAAGAGCGAGTAAGCATAGAGGCCAAAGAGAGGAGAGGAGAGGAGAGAGAGGAGAGAAGGAAAAGAATCGAAGGAAAAAAAGAATGGGACCCAATCAACCTCCCTCGGTATCGTAACAAGGTCATATTTATTGTAGACGGTGAGTACAGTAAGCAGACTGCCCCATGCAGCTTGCCTGCTTAGCGCACATATCCCGTGCTGCTCCCCGTGCAGGTACGACATCCCAATGGAGTTGGATTTCCATCTTATCCTGGGATGCTCCTATCTGTGCCAGGTCCCTGGACACAGAGTGGCTTAGACGGCTGTTGGTAACCTGGACGCTCTAGTTAGCATAGGGTCACAAAGTGTTCATACAACATCCTTATGCAGGACAATACAACTTCCAACAGCTTTCCACGCTGCTAGAAACACACTCGAAAACTAACTGTGTTGTGCCTTATTACTTCAGAGGGCAGGGCAATCCTGCTGTCACTATACCAGAGACTAGAGCATTACAGCCACTTCCTCAAATAGGGCACGTCACCATGGTGTGAAGGGAAAAACCTCCCTAACTTACGGCTGGCATACCTGATTTACAGGACTTACTGCAACAGAGGGCAAAGTAAATATCCATTATTATGCATGGTATATACTCACCTGGTGAAATCCAACCACCGTCCCGGTGGGCCTAATTGTGTACCCCCTTGCTCCAGGAAACACTGAAAAGAACGACACAACAAACTAGCGTTTAACCAATTTACCACTGTCACATAATATGCCCGAACAATACGCTCACTGACCAGCAGAGAGCGACAAAGAGAAGGCAGCCATGTAAAAAAAGAGGGACACAGGATATCCAGTCCCCTCTACAACGGGCACTCATAATCGGTCGGGTTGCTTTTCTTCACCTATCGCCCCGATGCTCATGCGAAGCCCATTTACACTAAAGTCCTCGTGGCAATCCTCTCTCATTGCAGTACAACCAGCGATGTGCGATATAAACGCTGCGCCACATATCTTCCAGACCCGCTATGAGTTGGAGAGACCCCTCTGCTCAGCCTGGACTCCGTAAATGGCACCCCCTTTGTTAACGAATAGTGACTTACAATATCAAGTTACGAAGCGCACCTGTCTCTATTGTCCCCTAGCTATTTCCCTCATCAGAGGTTCGGGGACATAGGGGTTCCAGCCTGTTGTGACCTTTGTATATTTGCTGCAAGTACCGTAGTACACAAAAAAAACCACCGTCGTCAGCAGCTCGGCAAAGCTCGGGTCAACTGAGTTTGGCCCAGCCCTGTCCTGAACACCCATGGAACGGGGCATCAACTCCACCGTCAATATCGACTAAAGCTTCAGACCCTTGTCGGGGATAATAAGCCTATGTATTCGGTCCACCGTACCGTACTCCTTTGAGCATAGGCCGCATCGTCAAAATCCAACGGGGCCCACCAATGGTCACACCACCCACCCATCCCTTTCTAGAATATAACGGTGTGTCGGCGTATCCCAGGAGACTAACTTCATATAATGGTGCCCCCACCTAGTCTCCCCGTACCCCTCGGAGTAGGTTTAGTGGCTCCTCCTCATCATCACAGATAGCCTGACGAGGATACCCCTGAAGTACCCCATATGCGCAACCCTTCCTACTCTGAGACCAGGTCCGCCTCAATGTCAGCGCACTATGGCTTTCACTAACTATCACCCTCGTCGAGAAATCTCCCTCCACCCTCCGATCCGATCATCTGACAGTTCCAGTCCAAGGCTTCCATCCCGTTCTGTGTGGTAGGACCCGGAATTCCCCTGACACAGCCAAAGCTAAATGGCCAGGGGGGGTACTTTAAAACCACCCCCATTTAACGTGTGTTGTGGTGCTTGACCTGTAGGAACAGAACACCTGAGTCACCGTCTTGATGGTATAGGGGGGGGGAATTTAATCCAACAGATAGGTAGCTGAGGTAGTGGGTCGAGTTCAACTACATCAGTGCAGCGCCCTCCACACTATCAGGTCTATGCTTCCGCGGAGGGGAGGGGCAGGGGATGGTCCTGGTGAGGACTCCTTCTTGTGGTTGCCATCCACTGCGGAAGTAACTTTCATCACACCAGCGGAAGGGGTTTATCGGTAACAATGTATCTTATTGTAGACGTGTGATGTAAGTAGCATACTGCCCCATGCAAGCGGCCTCGTCTAGCCGCCCATCTCTCCGTGCTGTACCGTTTGCCAGGTAAGCCTCCCAAATTGGAGAGTGGGATTCCCTTATTCTCCTTAGGGAGATCCTATATGTGCCAGGTCCTGGACACAGAGTGGTTGTAGACAGGCTGGATTGGTTAAACATTGACCTCTAGTAGTCACTAGGGTCACGCAAAGTGTTCATACAACCTTATGCAGGACCTACAACTGCCTAACGCGTCCACAGTGCTAGAAACAAAATTGAGAAACGAACTGTGTTGTGCCTTTATACTTCAGGAGGAACGTGCAGCTTATGTCACTATAGAGACTCCGCAGAGCATACAGCCACTCCCCTCCATACATAGGGCCACCTCACCTGGTGTGAGGAAAAACCTCCATATACTGATGGCATACCGGATTACCAGGACTTACTGCCTTGGGGAATTCCTATCCACACCCTCACACTGGCATCCGCCAGAAGATCAAGGATACAATGAATTGTGAATCCAAATACGTTGTATATTTTATACAATGCCCATGTGGCCATTATTACGTGGGAAAGACAATGAGGATGCTTAAAGAGAGATTTGCCCTACATCATTCTGCCATACGGAAGGCACTGGCTGATACTGAAAACAAGGAGGATTTGTCACATCAACCAGTAGCAAGACATTACAAAGAGAAGAGGCATGGGCTCTCCACCTTGCGTTGTATGCCAATTGCCCAGGCACGGATGTCGGGGAGAGGAGGGAATCGCAACAGGACACTACTACAGCTTGAAGCCAGAATCATCTACAGTTTGGGCACATTGAGCCCACAGGGTCTAAATGAGGACTTCAGATTAAGCTGTTTCCTGTAATCTCCGCACTTGGCCCATTGAGCTGCTTGCTGATACTAGGATTCATCTTTAACAGCAAAACCAGCGCATACTGCCTTGGGGTGTCAGCCAGTTAGCCGCATTTCCTCCATCATGTCAGGCACCTTAGGTCCCTTGCAGTCAAGATCCACCTGTGGCAATGTTTGCTGAGAGTGAGACACACAGCATTTATTCTGCCTCCAATTTATCACTAGTTTCTCCATGTGACAGTGTCTGCATTATGTGTTTATGTTAGTATAGCCATGCATAATAATGGTATATTACTTTCCTCTCTGTTGGCAGTAAGTCCTGGTAAATACAGGTATGCCAGCAGTAGTTATGGAGGTTTTCCCTCACACCATGGTGCGTTTTCTTTATAAGAGACCACTCGACCCCTGGTTTGAAATTAGGGGGATGTCTCTCCGCTTTTGTGGCTTATCCGAGCACAGGGGCGGTGAGCTGGTCATAGTCGCATGAGGGGCCGCTGCTACGCAGCTTTCGTTACGCGCCAAACTCCCCAACGGGGTGGGAGGTTTTCCTTGTGTGGGCCCGCGCACAATCCTGGCACCAGCAATTTGCCATTAATCGCAGAGTTGCAGACTTTCTTTTTCTGCATGCTGGCCCATTTATGGTAAGCAAACTGTCCTCTCTTTATATTCGAGGTAGCGTCTGGCTGTGTTTGTTAATTGGATGTGTAACAAACAAAGTCCTATTTTCGTATCCTCCCATCTATCGCAAAGGCCCTGGAGTCGTCCCTCACATATTCTCAATGGGTTATCATCTCGATACAGCTCAGGCATGAGACACGCCACATGGCGGGCAGGCTCACGGCTTTCATTCACACTGCCAATTCCATAACAAACACACAAGAGTCATCGGCTCCTGTAGCTTTTTCTCCAATTCCGCTTCATCGTTTGCCCCGGCATCCCTGGACCACCTTCCCCTGCCTCTTGACCCGATGTCCCTCCAATTCTAGACGGTCGCAATTCCTTGCAGAGAGCGACAAGGTTATACCCTAGGATTAGTTGGTAATCTATGGAGGCTCCTGCGCTGCGGAGCAGCTCTAACCACAAATCCGTAACAATAAAACATTCCATTGTTGGCACCACCCGTTACTCTAACGCTACGTATAACTCGTTTTTTGCACTACCCCCCACCGAAACCGCTCAGGCTAGGCTCACCACAGATCCATACCAGGCAGGGGGGGGGGGGGCACAATGTCACTTATTCTCCGTGAAGTGGCTGGGAAATCATCTCCATCTCCTCTCCTCAGTCTTTTTATACACTCTCTAGTGGCCACCTATCGGGCACTTTTCATAACTCAGTTATTCTGGTTTCATTTCGTGGTATTAGGTTTTCACTTCTTGGGTGACTCCCCATGCGGGCATTATCTTGGGTGGCGTCTACCCATGGGGATTGAGTGTGTGGTCAGGGGTAGGAGTTCTCTTGCTTTTCCGGACCTGGGCGCTGAGTGGGGCAGGACACGCCTCGGTGCGCCAGGACACCTGGGACCTCGGTTAACTAAGCTCTCGGGATCGCCGTTCTGGCGTACTGATAGCCGCGCTTAGGATCGGCGGTACCTCAATTGGGTGACGTCGGGGTGAGGACAGCTATACGCCCTTCGGGTCTCAGAATCCAACGGTATGACGCCTTAACAACTTCCTCTCAGGTCCCAGGGTATCTTGCGGGCTATCCATCCCACCAAGCAGCAGCAATTTGTCCCCCCCCCACACCACACACCCACGCCCATACCACTCTCCCCCCCCACCTCCCCCTGTCTTCCATCCCCTAGCCGCTGTGCGCACTAGCAAAAGCCTGGTCCTGTTGAACATATATCCTCTCAGCAAGCGCCTCCAAGTAACGGGTTTTCCGTGCCGCCCCAAAGTCAGGGGCGGACATTTTAGGGGGCCAGTACTGCAAAGGGGTTAATACCAACGCAAGCCACCATTCACGTGTAGTTTAGTAGTGGTGCAAGCGCTGTAGGCAACAACACTCAGGCTACTCGTCCGAGTCTCCCCGCTTTCTCGGTCTTTCGGGCTAATTCCCCCCCGGCTAGGGCTCGCTGGGCGGTTCGTTGGTCGCGCGCGTCGGTCGACTGGCAAAGAAGGGTAGGAAACGTAAAAGTGAACTTACATCAGTGTGAAGGCGCCTCCACTCTCATCAGGGGTCTTTGGCTTCCGCAGGGAGGAGTTGTCCTGTGTGAGGAACTCCTTCTTGGTGGTGCCATCCACTGCGGAGTAACTTCAACACTCACACAGTGGGGGTATTGGTATACAAAGGAGCATCTTGTATTGTAGACGGGTGATGCTACACGAGCAGACGTGCCCGAAAAAAGAAAAACGTCCCTGTCCACATACCCGTTTCCCTTCCCGTCCCTCTTTCCTGTCCCACTCTCTCCCCTCTCTTCCTTGCTTTCCCCTCCGACTTTTTCCCTTCTACCTCGTGCCCCACATGCGGCGCCTGTGGGCCGTCTCCTCTGATTGCGCTCCCCTCCCAAATTGGAAGTGGGATTCTTCTCTTTCTCTCCTTAGGAAGATCCTACTTTCTTATGGCACAGGTCCTGGACACAGAGTGGTTGTAGACATGCTGACTGGTAAACATGACCTCTAGTTAGTCACTGGGACTCACAAAGTGTCTCTACCACCCACATCCTTTATGCAGGACAATACAAACTCCGATCACGCGATGCTTTCACAGTGCTTGGAGAAACAAAAGTTGTGAGAAACTAACTGTGTTGTGGCCTTTATACTTCAGGAGGGCAGGCTCAATTCCGATGCAGCTATGCCTCCTCATCAGAGACTCGTCAGAGCATACAGCCACTCCCTCTGCACATAAACATAAGGAGGGTAGGGCACCCCTGGCAGGGGCACCCTCAAACCTTGA
>WSYH01011539.1:0-20688 GCA_036426205.1 Ascaphus truei | reverse complement strand
TCACTGCAAGCCCCCCTCTATAAACACCCACACACACTGCAGCCCTGACCCTCTATACACACCCATGCACTCACTGCACCAGCGAGTCCTCCCCCCCTCTATACCCACACCCACACATTCACTGCCAGCCCCTCTCTCATCACCCCCAATACCTCACCTGTCATCCCCCCAAAAATCTATCCACACCCCACCCTCCTCATCCCGCCCACGGCGGGGTGGATCTGTCCTTACCATGAAAGTCTCAGGGCAGAACAACTTTTAACAGGCCCACATACCGTACGAGGCGCAGGAATGGAGGAACGGTATTCTCACAAATGATAGCTAAAGTTAGATATCGAAAGGGCGGAAAGAGTGGTTGAGATGGAGATGTAAATAGGTAAAGAACCAGAAAAGTAGCAGAAGAACTGGGGGACGGGAAGTTATCTCGCCCCCAGGGGAAAATACAGAGAAACACGCAAACGAACAACCAGAGCACAATTAGAGTAGGAGCCGAGGAGAAAAAGAAAGTAAGAAAGGTGGGCTGATGAATGCGGCACGAACAGGACCAGGAGTTAGCCAAGTTGGAGGTGAGTTCTCCTACTACATACCTCTCTCCCCACCCCCCCCCCCTCCCTTCTTCCCCCCTCTCTACACCGCACTCCCCCTAGTCCCCCTTCCTCTACACGACACCCCATCAGCCGCCCTCCTTCACCCTCACCACAACTCACACACACACACGCACCTCTTCACCCTTCCCTCCACACCACTCCAACACACACACACACACACACCCACCTTTCCCCTCACACGCCCTCTCAGGCAGGAGGGGGAGATGTCAGTGCCTGGCTGCAGGGAGGGAGGGGAGAAGTCCGTGCTGGCTGGAGGAGGGGGAGGAGTCGAGGCTGGCTGCAGGGTGGGAGGGGGAGAGTCGTGCCTGGCTGCAGGCAGGGTGGGGGAGAGTCGTGTCTGGCTGCAGGCAGGTTGGGGGAGGATTCATTGGCCTGGCTACAGGCAGGGGAGGGAGGAGTCAGTGTGCCTCGCTGCAGGCAGGTGGGGGAGGAGTCAGTGCCTGCGGCAGGCAGGGTGGGGAGGAGTCAGTGCCTGGCTGCAGGCGGTGGGGGATGAGTCAGTGCTGGTCTGCAGGCAGGGAGGGGGAGGAATCTGCCTGGCTGCAGGCAGGGTGGGGGAGGAGTCAGTGCCTGCTCTGCGGCGTGCGGATGGGGGAGGAGTCAGTGCCTGGCTGCAGGCAGGGAGGAGTCAGTGCCTGGCTGCAGGCAGGGTGGGGGAGGGTCAGTGCCATGGCTGCAGGAGGATGGGAGGAGCAGTGCCTGGCTGCAGGCAGGGGGGGAGGAGTCAGTGCCTGGCTGCAGGCAGGGTGGGGGAGGAGTCAGTGCTCTGCTGCAGGCAGGGAGGGGGAGGAGTCAGTGCCTGGCTGCAGGCAGGGAGGGGAGGAGTCGTGCCTGGCTGCAGGCAGGGTGGGGAGGAGTCGTGCCCTGGCTGCAGGCAGGGTAGAGAGGAGTCAGTGCCTGGCTGCAGGGAGGGAGGGGGAGGAGTCAGTGCCTGGCTGGAGTGAGGGGGAGGAGTCGAGGCCTGGCTGCAGCAGGGAGGGGGAGGGGCCAGTGCCTGGCTGCAGGCAGGGTGGGGGAGAAGTCGAGGCCGGGGCTGCAGGGTGGGAGGGGGAGGAGTCAGTGCCTGGCTGCAGGCAGGAGGGGGAGAGTCGTGCCTGGCTGCGGCAGGGTGGGGGAGGAGTCCTGCCTGGCTGCAGGGAGGGAGGGGGAGGGATTCGTGCCTGGCTTGCAGGGAGGGAGGGGGAGGAGTCAGTGCCTGGCTGCAGGAGGAGGGGGAGGAGTCAGTGCCTGGCTGCAGGCGGGAGGGGGAAGGTCAGCTGCCTGGCTGCAGGCAGGGCACCAAAATTCATTACTGATTAGTTAAATTTCCGGGCATTATCCAATCAGAGAGCAGGAGTTTCAGTAATGGCCGGAATTAACAGCTTTAGCCTATATGTATATTATGTTGTATTTTTCTTCCTTTTCAAAATAAGTAACATGGAAGGATGTTGATCCAGGGGTAATCCCATTGCCAATTCTTGGAGTCAGGAAGGAATTAAATTTCCCCCTTATGAGATATCATTGGAGGTTATATCACTGAGGTTTTTTTTTGACTTCCGGATCAAAATACCGTAGGTCAAGATACCGGATAAAGTGCCCGTCTAAATTTAGCATGGGTTGAATTGTTGGACATACGTCTTTTCAACCTCATCTAACTATGTACCTATGCCTGCCATGTTTGAGGGGGGCGTTCCATGGCATGTGTTCCGGCGGCTGTTGGGGGGGGGTAGGTGTGCGTTAACCTTGCCAGCAGCGGGAGCTTATTGTGCAGGTAACCCCTAACACCCTGTGGTGGCTGGGGGTAGCGATTGGCAGGGCTCATTGTTCGTGATTCCCTGGGCCCAGTCTCGCTTAAACGGCCGTGCCAATGGGCACCCGGCTTGGTGGGGTCATGCGGGCCATTTGGGGTGGCCATCGGCCATGTACCACCGTTCCCCCACCGGGGGGAGAGCACGCTGGCAGGGTTGGCACTTACCAGGGTTTATTTTGTGTAAATAAAGCCACGGCCTTCGTACCTCCAGACCTTGTTGTTGTGTTGTTATTTATTTATATGTGGGTTGGGGAGGGAAGGGGAGATCCTCACAGGCCCCAAGGTCAGGCACCAGGGACCAGGCAAGAGACCTTTCAAAGTCATTTTCATCACTGTGTGATCATCTAAACAAAAAAAAAAACGACCACAAATATCCGATTTGAACCACAGACCTTTGGGAGTCAATGCTAGATCATTATCCATTACCCACCGCACCTGCTCTATCTCCACAATTCATCTTATTGCCAGAGAGGCTTAACGAGGGCGGGAGATGTTAAAACTCCCGGCTCACGTTTTTTCAATGAGTAGACCACAATTTATCCCTGCTTCCGACACCCGGGAGGAATGATCCTACCGGCTCCTGGGGGTCATTCTGCACGTCTGTGCAAGCGTAGCACAACCCGCACGCCATTGCACACACTTAAGATTGTAAGCTCGGCAGTACAGGTTGGCTGTGGTGACTGTACTATTATACCATGCAGCAGGGCAGAGGATAGATTGTAGAATTTAAAACTAGCATTTATTTATTATGTATTATTCATTGAATTGGCGCCGATAAAAAAAAAAACCAACAAAGAATATCTTAAATATCAATTTAACCCCCATCAGGGGCGCGCTGAAAACTGTTAAAAGGTTGGGGAATATTGCTTGTGTTACCGGTTTCATCAACACACCGTCAAGATGCTTAGATTGTAAGCTCTTCGGGGCAGGGACTCGTTTTCCTATTGTCTTATGTCTGAAGCGCTTTTTCTCATTATGTGTTATAATATCACGTGTATTGTAAACGCTGTGTACTTGGCAGGGCGCGCATCTAATACAGATTTACATGGAGTATATTGTAATGTCATATCATCCAGTACATAGCGGCTCAGAGCGGGACGCTGCAGCGGGAAGCGCTTTCATTCCGCAGGGCTCCTTTTTCGGCGAGGCGTTTTAATTTCTGTGTGGGGTCTGTCATCGCAGCTAGGACAACGAACCGCGCTCTCTCGCATTCCCAGGAGGTACCGTTTCACTTTGAAAGCGGCCGCGGCAGAGCATATTTCAATAGCAGGAACACAATAACAATGGCCGCACCCCTCCCTCGCCTCCTTGGCTATGGATTACTCGCGATTCGGAGTATACGCTTGCATGGCCAGCGAGTCCGCCGGCGATCCGTGAACGAAAGAATCGCAAACATGTTGCCACTCACGGGTCGTTAGTAATGAAGATACCAATTTGTTAAACAGAAGATCAACGTTTTCGTCCCAACGTTGACTAATGTCCTGGACGGGACAGAAAGTTGATATTTTTTATTTAACAATGATATCTTCTTTGTAGTTAAAGACCTCGTAGCGCCAACTTTGTGCGATTCATTCCAGCACACTGGCGCTCTCTCCACTGGGTCCACCGAACGCAACGGCACCATGCTACCTGCGTATATTCCACCATAACCTTATGACTGTTAGCTTTCTGGGACAGCGAGGGCATCTTTCTGCTGAACAGGGATACAGGCAGTCCTCCGTTCTCCGACACAATGCGTTACTCAAATGGCTTGGATAGCGAACGTTGTAAAGCGAAACAACGTTTTCCCACAGGAACACTTTTTAAATGAAAGTTCCGTTCCTGAAAGCATTTTTATAAACGCTAAAATACCAAAGTATTTTACACAGACATAAAGATATGCAGCTCAGCACACATAAATTTATAGTGTTATACTGTATTATATATATATATATTACATAATATATAATAATATAAAAATATAATATATTATCTTACTATATTAGTGAAAGCACTGTAGTTTTGCCTGCCTGGATGTCCGGTGTCCCTAGCGGCAATCTCTATTGGTCCCATGGGCCGCGCCCGCCCCCCGCACACCTCTCATTGGCCTCACCACTCACACACCACCCCCTTTGGCCCGCCCCCGCCACCTCTCATTGCCCTCACACACTCACAAACCACCCCCTTGGCCCGCCCCTGAGGCGGAGTGACGGGCCAAAGGTCCACAAAAAAAAAAATTAAAACACACACACACACACACACACCACACACACACACACACACACACACACACACACACACACACACACCACACATCACACACCAACACCACATCACCGCACACCCACACCACACACACGCTTCACCCTCCCACCCCCCCAAGCTCACACACACCTCACCTCCCCCCGCCCCCCACTCTTCAGCAACATTGTGTGTGTGTGTGTATAGAGGGGGGCTGCAGTGAGTGTGTGTGTGTGTGTAGAGGGGAGGGGGCTGTGTATATGTACAATTTCCTTTTAATAAACTTGCAGTAAAAGCAAAAGAATGTAGACAATCAGCTGATAAAAATCAATAGGACTACAAAAGTTTTTTTTTGTTTTTTAAAGCCTACATTTAGCCTATAATAGTAATAATCCCCTCAGAACAGAGCAACATGGCATTACACAAAGGGACGGGCTCCTTATTTTCAGGGAGCAGGCTGCCTTCCCTCCCCTGCGCTCCTTTGAATCCCCTTAGCCTGCCTCCTCGTGACACTGGGGAGGGGAAAGGGAAACAGCACGTGGACCGGCACCAAAGGTGAGAGGAGAGGGGGGTTAAAGCCAAGGTTCAAGAATGCACCTCTGGTAGGGGGAGTCTGCTCTGTGCTATGTAAGGATGAGACCTGGCTCCTGAAAGGACATAGCACACGGGGTGGACAACTCCAGTCCTTGAAGGCCACCAACCAGGCAGGTATTAGGGATATCCCTGCTTCAGCACAGGTGGTTCATGTCAGTTGGTCAGTTGTTGACTGGCCAACTCCAGCCCTCAAGGGCCACCAACAGATCAGGGTTTACAGATATCCCTGGTTCAGCACAGGTGGCTCAATCATTGGCTCAGTCATCTGTGCTGAAGCAGGGATATCCTGAAAACCTGCCGTGTTGGTGGCTCTTGAGGACTGGCGCTGGCCACTCCTGTTTAGTACACATGAATGTACAAGGGGTTCCTGACGTGACTTGTCAGTTTTGACCTCGTGTGGAGAAGGCACCTGCATGGTCTTAAAAGCGTATGTACAAAAAGAGCTCTCTGTGTAATTTTCATGTTGGACCAATAAAAGCCCTGAACAGGCAACACGTTCCTGCAATTGTGTTGTGCTCTGCTGGAGGAGGAACAAAAAGAGAGAGAGAGAGGGAAGAATAAAAGCGAATCCATCACTTTCGCAACAAACTATTAATCTGCATAATTATTTGAGCCAAGGGCACAGATGGAGCAGGGAGTGTGAATAGGCAGCCGCTTTATGAATATCTGTCACGTTCGCGGCTTATTGTTATTCTGCGTATGCAGGTTTTATACCAAACAGCTAAATGGTTTTATGGAAAGTAAGGCGACATCTCTTCATTTGTGGGAGCCAATGGAAATCACTGTTTCTAACGGTACTTTGCCAAAAAGATAACAGAATCAACAGGGGAAAACACAAACGTGCTATGTATTTGGCCAGAGATGTGCGGATAGAAGAATACCGCTTATAATGTTATAACGCTGCACACAGTATTGTGCAGGCACAGTGGGTTCCTCACCCAAAGAGTTTATAATCTCATTTTGGTGTCCCAGGCAAATGGAAATAGACGGCTATGCCCAAAGTCCCAAGCAGCGGACGCTGGGATTAAAACCAGGGTTAGCTGCTTCAAAGTCAGTGTTGTTACCATTGAGCTCACTCCAGGTACGACGCCATATTTACCTATCCCTGCATCGTATTCTACACATTATTCTTTACCCCCTCGAACTTATAACTCGGCAGGGTCACTCATTTGCTTAAAAATGTGCAGTTTGAGAAATTAATCAATAAGAAACCTAGTGACTTAAATATGATGATGATGGGGGGGGGGGGCACAATAAGATAAATAGATACATATTTTGACTAGCACCCTCTCTATCCACCTTTAAGACCCATGTTAAAACACAAAAACACACCTCTTTAACGAAGCATATGAGTAGCTCCGCGGCTGATACTTTATATCGACCTTGGCCCCTTGCAGATGCACTTACCCGAACACCTTCCTATTGTCTCTGTATGTTCTTCCTACCTACCAATTAGATTGTAAGCTCTGCGGAGCAGGGACACCTTTTCCTAAATATTACCTTTATCTGAAGTACTTCTCCCCTTTGTGTTATTTATATTATTTGTTATTTATATGATTGTCACGTGTATTACTGCTGTGAAGCGCTATGTACATTAATGGCGCTGTATAAATAAAGACATACACACATACTGTATTCCCTCCTCTGTTTACGAGTTGTGACGTCTCGTCCTTTACAATCTAACACCATTTAGGGGTGTGAGATTCGGAGGCTATTGGGGGATTGCCTGCAGAAACAGAAGACATTAGCAGTGACATAGTTGCTTGATTGAGCCCCCGAGGCCTGGTGCCAACGAGATTAAACCAGAAAAGTATCTGTACTGTGTCCGGGGGGAGTTCTGATTAGGCGGTCTTGGAAAAATGAGCAGACGAAGGTCTCTGGCAGTAATTGTTCCACAAAAAAGGGAGCAGGAAGGGATTTCTGCAAATATATTACAGGCATCGGGCATCTTTGTTAGCAAAGGGGGTTAGGTATTTAAACAAATGGTGATGATGAGATATAAGAGTATACCTGCTTAAGAATTGCATTTTTTTTTTAGATTAGTCATTTTATTCTATAAGAGAAAGTAAAAATGCAAACCTGGAAGAAAAAGTAGCAATTCTGTGCTCTGTACACATCGGAAGGCAGTGTTAATTATTAGAAGATACTCTCATCCAGTGGAAGGCTGTCTCCACTAACGGAAGGCAGTCTCGCTCAATATAAGGAACTCCAAATATTGGAAGATTGCCTCACTCATTGGAAGGCTGTCTCACTCATCAGAAGACAGACGGTCTCACTCAATAAAAGGAAGTCTCACTCATTGGAAGGCTGTCTCACTCAACAGAAGACAGACTGTCTCACTCAATAAAAGGAAGTCTCACTCATCAGAAGACAGATGGTCTCACTCAATAAAAGGAAGTCTCACTCATTGGAAGGCTGTCTCACTCAACAGAAGACAGACGGTCTCACTCAATAAAAGGAAGTCTGACTCATTGGAAGGCTGTCTCACTCAACAGAAGACAGACTGTCTCACTCAATAAAAGGAAGTCTCACTCATTGGACGGCTGTCTCACTCAACAGAAGACAGACTGTCTCAATCAATAAAAGGAAGTCTCACTGATTGGAATGCTGTCTCACTCAACAGAAGACAGACTGTCTCACTCAATAAAAGGAAGTCTCACTCATCAGAAGACAGACGGTCTCACTCAATAAAAGGAAGTCTCACTCATTGGAAGGCTGTCTCACTCAACAGAAGACAGACTGTCTCAATCAATAAAAGGAAGTCTCACTGATTGGAATGCTGTCTCACTCAACATAAGACAGACTGTCTCACTCACTGACGGGCTACATAACTCATTAGAAGAAAGTCAGACTCACTGGACACCAGTGTCTCAAATCCTCTTCTGCACCCAGCACAGACAGAATTAATCAAACGAAAGCGACACACGTATAACAACATTTCACATGCTGTGAACACATTGTATGTTCTATTGTGGTAACTTCTCACATTATCAAGTGTTAGTCTCTCGCATACAACGATTTACAGAAATAGTGTGCATTATTCCAGCAGCCCTGGGGACACAGTCCCAGGAACAGCTCTGGGTACAGAGGAAGCTGATCTTGTCACGCCAGGTTCTCTTGTGCGTTTTAGTATTTTTTCCCCTGTAAAGCCTCTTTTCAAGGTGACTAAATTGAAGTGGAAACAATAACTGAAGCCGCGGAGAAAGCGCTGTCCGCTTGTTCTGTGGAATTGAATAGTGGGAAGGTCACATGTCGCAGGACTGCGCTGAAAGAATTAGCTGTAAGGACGAGGACGTGACCGAAATTAACCCCTTCCAGGTACAGTCAATCTCTATAAAATATGTTTAACTCTATCTCTGTCAAACAATTCACTGCTTCTTTCTGAAAGGTTTACACTAAGCACAGGAAATCGGCACTGAAAGGACACACAGCGGCCGTTTTCCTCTGAGTCAATAAAATGTTTACAATGTAATGCCAATTTCAATACGTATAGAACACAACTATTACTACCTGTGAAAAGAAAATGTCAGCTATTTATATTTACCCCTGAAGAATGCACAAAACACAAGCAGATCTCAGACTAGCTCCAGTATTACAGAACAGAGGAATCACAGTAAAAACATTAACACACACCATATATTATGGCTGCCAGGTGTCCAGTATTGAACCGGACTGCTGTTTTTGGACACTGTGTCCAGTAAAAAGTGAGAGGTAATACTGGACATGTATGTGTATACCATTATTACCTCTCGGGGCTTGTATGGGTATACCATATTACCTCTCTGGGCGTTATGTGTATACCGTTTACCTCTCTGGGGTCTATGTGTTACCGTATTACCGTCTGGGCTGTATGTGTTCCGTATCACCTCTCGGGCATGTTTGTATACCGGTATTACCTCTCTGGGGCGTGTCTGTGTATACCCGGTATTATTACTCTCCTGGGCGTGTATGTGCATACCGGTATTACCTCTCTGGGCTTTTATGTGTATACCGGTATTACCTCTCGGGGTGTGTATGTGTATACCGGTATTACCTCTCTGGGCGGTGATGTGTATACCGGTATTACCTCTCTGGGCGTGTATGTGTATACCGGTACTACCTCTCTGGGCGTGTATGTGTAAACCGGTAATTACCTCTCGGGCGTGTATGTGTATACCGGTATACCTCTCTCTCTGGGCGTGTAGTGTGTATCCGGTATTACCTCTCTGGGCGTGTATGTGTAACCGGTATTACCTTCTCTGGGCGTGTATGTGTATACCGGTATTACCTCTCTGGGCGTGTATGTGATACGGTATTACCTCTCTGGGCGTGTATGTGTATACCGGTATTACCTCTCTGGACTGTATGTGTATACCGGTATTACCTCTCTGGGCGTGTAGTTTACGTTTAACCTCTCGGGCTGTATGTGTTGCTATACCAGTATTACCTACTCTGGGCGTGTATCGTTGTATACCACGGTATTACCTCTCTGGGCGTGTATGTGTATACCGGTAGTTACCTCTCTGGACGCAAGATCCTCATAGTGTTGTATATAAAAAATGAAGAGAGCAGGACGCAGGGCAGGAGCCACTGGGAGAGAGTGTACGCTGAAATCCGTGATCCTGTGCAGCAGATGTGGGACAGCCTCTTCTGATACTGGTTACTATACCCAAATGCTGATTTGTTCTATACATCTTGTGCGTGCATATCTCACCTTTTATAAATATAATTCGTTTTTTATATACTACACTATGAGGGTCTTGCGCTTTCTTTATTTTTTCAGTTGGTGATTTCCTGGCATCTCCATATCCAGCACAGCGAGCCCCCTCCTTCACTAAGGGGGCTTTATAACATTGTTAGTGCGGTTTATTTGCTGTGTATCACCCTCAACATTTTTATTTTTTGCACTATACTTGTGACTATAAAGTCACTCTGCCCACTGATATTTATATCATACCATTCACTTTTTATGGTCTTATTGACCATCACCTCACGTTTTCACTAATCACACATTGGTGCGCTTGGACATATTTTCGTGCGTTCAAGAAGATGTATAGTGGCACTGGTGCTGGTAGGGTCACCCATACAATGAAAGCGTGAACAATATACCCAGCTAAGTGGCAAAGGTCTTGCCAACATGCAGGTGAGGCCAGCATGGCAAGTAAGGTCTCAACACCCAAATATGAAAAGGTATGGAAACCCGATGGTCCTCAATTTACATAGCCCAGATTGTTCCTGAGCTGGACAGCATTCAGGAAAAGACAAGATGGCAGAGGGTGTGAAGAATCCCCAAGGGTTAGACACCAGCAGTCATTCAAACCTCTACATGGCTTCCGGACTCTCTCCAGTGAAGCAGCACTGCAAGAACTGGAAATTCAGCTTGAAGATACTAGATGGGTATCTGTTGGCCTTAGTGAAGTTAAAGGGAAAGATGAAGATCCTCACTGAGCTCAAAAGGGGACACCTATCATATCACAAGGTACAGAAAATGGAAAGGATGAGTGAGGTAGGATCTCTTCACAAGAATAGAAAAACAACATGGGGAGATGAACGCTCATCAGAAAGAGCACCAGAATCGCCATCCAGTTGACAAAGAGTATAGGCTTCAAATTACCCAAGCGTACGCTCCACCAACTTGAGTCACGCAGACAGTGACGTGGAAACTTCTAACCATGAAATCAACCAACTTAACAACAAAGGGAACTGCCACCTCAAGATCTCATTATGGGAGATTTCAATGCAAAGATTGGGGTCCAGCAGAAAGACGAGGGATTAGTTGCTAAGTAGGGTTACAGCACAGAATGTAGAGACAGGTTGTTAAATTCACAGAATGGGAAAAACTTCACATCATGAATTCATTCTTCAAGATGAATCCAAATAGAAAAAGGACATAAAGGAACCCAATACAATCATGAATGGAGTTGACTAGCTAAGAAAAAAACCCGTGATTGAAGACAGCACCATCAATAACTGTTTTGACACGGGAAGTGATCAACATTGGTTTTGCTGTAATTATGCGAAGGTGGAAAAAGCAAACAGAATTTATAATAATACAGAAATATATCAACAGGAACCTCCAAAACAACAACAAGTGATTTTACCTACAGATGAAAAATTGCATAGCTGCTCGAGTGCACTTTAACAATTATGAAAAACGTCTGAAGATTGTTGCGGAAAAACAGAAATAATGGAGATATCGCTAACAAAAATCATGATAACAAAACATCAGATGAGACAAAACAGTTACTAGAAAACGACAAGAAACTAGAATATCAAGATGGAAGAACAGAAGAGGAAAACAAAGAGCTGTAAAAAATTTCACAGGGGGGATAACGAGATCAAGGTCCCTTTTCGTGCTCAACCTCTAACGACAGGGGCCACTATAGGTGCTAGAAATATAGCTGCAGTGGGTGCTAATTAAGCATGGGGCGAACAACTAGGATGGTGGAAAATGGGATAGTACATGTTTCTCTTTATCCCCCTGTGGATTTTTTTGGTGCTCTCCCTCCCGTTCCCTTGCTGCACCCTCTAGAGACCACTTTACTATTAGCGGTGGGCTCCTCTAAGCTTACATAATATATAGAGCTGTGCAAGATGATCTGCAAGTGCATAACTGAGGATGTAAGAAAGTGGAACTGCTGGTGAAGAAGAAATCAAAGATACCAAAAGCATAATGAAGACAAAGCTGTGACTTCTGATTGGGAAGGAATAATCTTTGCACTCAAGACAATGAATCAACAATAAAAGGCAATTTAGTGCGTTGAGATAACCACAGGGCTAAATCAAGCAAATGAAAAGCCAAGAAGAACCACCATTGATGTACCCATTGGTCCTCCAGAAGATGACGCAAGGCAATAGCATCCTTGAAGAATGGGAAGGCCCCTCGGAAGAAGAAATAACAACTGAAGCCTTGAAGAAGAAGGGGAACAAGTAGAAAAAAATACTTGCATGTTGCTTGAAAACTGGGAAATCCCATAATAGTGGAAGCAATGTCATACAGATCGTCAGCCATAAGAAAGGAGACAAAGACGACCTCAAGGACCACAGAGCAATTAGTGTGTTTCTAGTCACTTATAAGGTTTTTTTACGGAGATACTCATTAATTGGCTGCAGCAGACCCTGGTCTTTGCCCAGACTAGAGAACAAGACAGGATTTTGCAATAAAATACAACACAATGGGCCACATCCAATTGTACAAGAAGTATTGTATTGTATGTCTTTATTTATTTAGCGCCATAAATGTACATAGCGCATCACAGTAGTAATAAATATCATATAAATAACAAATAATATAAATAACAGGTCATGGGAATAAGTGCTTCAGACATAAAAGTAACATTAAGGAAGAGGAATCCTGCCCCGAGGAGCTTACAATCTAGGTAGGTAGAACGTACAGAGACAGTAGGAGGGAGTTCTAGTAAGTGCGTCTGCAGGGGCCAAGCTTTATGTATCATGTGTCCAGGATTATCCAGTGCATGTATATGCTTCTTTAAGCAGATGTGTCTTAGTTGGGTCTTAAAGGTGGATAGAGGGTGCTAGTCGGGTATTGAGGGGAAGGGCCTCCAGAGGTGCGGGGGCAAAGTGAGAAAGGTTTAAGCAAAGTGTAAGGAGGCGGAGAGAGCTTTAGATACAAAGGGGGTAGAAAGAAGACATCCTTGGGAAGAACGCAAGAGTCGGATGGTGCATAGCGAGAAATTAGGCTGAGATGTAAGGAGGGGCAGAAGAATTTAAAGCTTTAAAAGTGAGGAGGAGAATTGAGTGTGAGATATGGGATTTGATCGGAAGCCAGGAGAAGGATTTCAGGAGGGGAGATGCGGAGACAGATTTAGGAAAGAGTTAGAGTGATTCTGACAGCAGCATTTAGGGATAGATTGTAGGGGAGACAGGTGAGAGGCAGGAAGGCTGGACAGCAGGAGGTTTGCAGTAATCGAGACGTAGAGAATGAGGGCCGAGTCAGAGTTTTAGCAGTCGAGTCGAGAAGTGGTTTCTCTAAGTAATAATATGATTAACCCCTCATCTTAGGAATCGTAGATTACAAAAGCATTTGATTCTGTTTACAGACAACGTTATTTTTGCCGCAAAAAGTCTCTGATCTCCAGAAGAACTTCAGCAACAAATCAGAGAACTCACTAGAAAGCAAATAAGAATGTGGTGTGTCTTCAAACGAATATCAGCAAGACCAAAGTGATGTTCAAGAAAAGTGTGCCAACTCTAAACAGATCAAATACACGGAACGAACCTTAAACTATGTCTACCTTCACACACACAAGTATCAATAGATGGAACCGATCAAATTAAATCAATAGAAGGATGGGATGGAGCTCATTTGGAAGAAACAAGACAAACCTTTCAAGTAACCCTCCCCCCACCTCAAGAGGAAAATGTTCAAACCAGTGTATTCTGTCGCGGCGAATTGGTGATGGCTATTTTCCAAGGAGAAATGAAAAAAGAATGAATGTGTTCGAAACCGTACACAAATCTGCAACATCGTAACAACATCGTAACAGGGTGAAGAAATTAAAATAGGTGTGGCTGGGCAAAACACAAGAGGAAATGGTCATCGGTTGGACAAAGATGGTACTTGACTGGATTCCAAAGGATATCAAAAACCAAGATGATGACCAAAAGATGGGAGTGATGAAATTAGGAAGTAGAGAAGTGTGAGAAGAGAGGCTGTAACTGCAGTATCTGGGAGATCATTGGGGAGGTCTTCATCCAGCAGAGAATACAAACTAGTGCCCAAATAAAAAGATCAAGGTAAACCAAAATTAGAAAGAAATCAAACAATTGGAGGTAGGATTCATTGTCACGACTTGTCATGACATTCAGACAGACATTAACAAAGGGCAACCATCTCTGATTAATGTTCTTCAACACAGAAAAAATATAACTTCTAAGGCCGTGCGTATAGGCCCGCGACGGGCGACACCGCCCAAAACAAATACATTGCCGCCGCCCTGACGTTCTCTTATAGTAACGCGACGGCGGCAATGCGACGTCGCGGACTTTGGAAGTCGGGAATGTTTGATTTTTCTAGGGCTGTCGCCTCATGTGCAGCCCCTGATCAAATGCCCAGAAACCCGTTACGCCGCCAGCAAAGCGAAATAAACTTTCGCTAGCGGCGACGGTGACGTCACCCGTCCCATCGTGTGTCGTGGGCACTATACGCGCGGCCTAGACAAAAAAGCCCCACAGAACTATGGGTTCTACGTATCAGGGTCACAAGGGATCAATAAATAGGGTTTTTTCCCCCCTTTTATACCCTTGTGCAACCATTTGCCCCAGAACTGAACCACTTTTGCCACATTGTAGACCCCCTTGGGAGTTCTTGATCAAAGTCTCCCAATGCAAAACTGGAGTCTAATATACACCAGATTCCCTCCAATCTATGGCAGCACGGGCAACTCCAGTCCCCCAGGGCCACAAGCAGGTCAGGTTATCAGGATATCCCGGTTCAGCACAGGGTGGCTCAATCAGTCCCTCTTCAGCACAGTGTGCTCAATCAGTCCAAGCCTCAGGACAGGTGGCTCAAGCAGTCCCTGCTTCAGCATAGGTGCACAATCGATGGAGGCAACCTGTGCTGAAGCATGGATATCCTGAAAACCTGACCTGTTTGTGGCCCTGGAGTTGCCCTCCCTGCCATAGATGGTGGGAATCGGGGGTAGATTATGGACTCCAGTTTTGCCCCGCCTGGCATATGGATTCTTTTCTTTCCTCTAAGAACTAGCACACTTGTGCTTTGACTCCTGAGAGACACCTTCCCCCTTTCGCTTGTGCGCAGTGGTACGTCCGGCTGCTGTTGCGCAGGACCAACGCTGTGAGGATGGAGGGGGGGGGGGGGTGTCAGTCAGTTTAGCAATATGAATGGCTGACACGCTCTGGCTGTTTTATAATAGTGATATTCAGCCTGCGTGGAGCTCGGAAGTCATTGCATTTTATAGCTGCCAGCGATTAATCCTTTCGTGGGTCTCACTTCAGAGCCTCGGAAACGCACCTCAGTGGCACGAAGCGCAAACATTACAGGAGGAACGCTCCAGCTCGGGCTGCGCGTTCAGTAACAGTTGCTGCCTCTGTATGGGGGCTGCCAGTGTACACTGCACTGCACTGGTAATGTAAACAATGACTCTGTTCTCTGAACAGCATGCACACTATGTTACACTGTACTACAGGGAGAAATAAAATGACTCCACTAAGGGCACGTGGCTTGCGGGTGTCCACGTGCACCTGGTTACGGAGCTGAATATCCAGTTCAGGTTTTGCATTTGGGATGGTGGGGGTGTAAAAGCCTGACCTGTTGAGCTGACCCTCCATACTGATTTAAAGGGAAAACTCAGCTCAGTTTTGAAACCTCCTGTTGCCGGGAAGACCAGCAATGGACTTTTGGCCTCCTTTGGCATTGAAGAGTTAAAATCGCCCAACCCGTCTCACGGCGATCAGGATAGAGGTGGACTACTCTCCCACACAACATCGTTCTTATATTAGACAGGGGTTCTCAACTTCAGTCCCAAGCCCCCCCCCCCCCCCCAACAGTTTCGGTTTTAAGGATATCCCTGCTTCAGCACAGGTGCTCAATCAGTGGCTCAGTCGAAGAGCCTGCTTCAGCACATGTGGCCAGTCAAGAGCCTGCTTCAACAAAGGTGGCTCAATCAGTAGCTCAGTCTTTGACCGAGCCACTGATTGAGCCACCTGTGCTGAAGCAGGTATATACTGAAAACTTGTCATGTTGGGGGTGTCTGAGGACTGGAGTTTGAGCCCCTTATTAGGGGGTTCTCAAACCTCCCTTAGACTAGGTTTTTAGAAGTAACAAATGTGCATTTTAATTTCATAAAAAGTGCATATCCTGACTAGGGTATTGCACTGGTTAGCCCCAATCTTGGATGGTTGGTGAATATGACGAAAAAACATATTTTATTACCTCAATTAAATAATTATTCACTGAAAGATTAGTGCAAAGATGCCTAGGCCCCGCAACACAGAGGCAGCCATGTTGTGTGATGGAAACCACCAACGGGTAAGAAGTACAGTACTTAGTACTTAGATCTGGTAGATGTATGATTTTTTGGTAGTGAACGGTGAGAATGGACAGACAGGCAGGTCAGTGGCTCTTATCTGCAATCTGTGTCTGTGTCTTGCTGGGAGGCAGCTTCAGAATCTACTACCACCTGTGCACGAGCCTTTGTCCTGCATATAGTTGACTTCGGAAATTGCTTATTTCCTCTGCCTTATATTATGTCAGTGCCATTTGCAAGTATCTGTCAGATCTGCCTCTCTCCCCTCCCTGAGTAGCGCAGAATAACATACCAATAATAGAGCAGGAAAAGGATGAATGCAGAGCAAATTATCATTCACTAAAGGAACGGGTGCACTGTGTACCTGGAAGGGGGGTGACGTTCCCGCAACAAACCCTCTACTCTACTCAGTCTATCAGGTTAGGAGAATTCCTATAGAGTAAAGAATACAACAATAAGCAGCCTATGGCAGCCATCGGGAATATACAGGGAGGGGGGCGAAAGGAAAGGAATATTAGCATTTCATAGAAGCCATTCATCTATTCTCTGATCTTCCTTACATGTTAGGCAGGCGGCGGCCAACTCATTCCTCAAGGGCCACCACCAGGTCAGGTTTTAAGGATATCCGCTTCAGCACAGGTGCCTCCAGTCAACAACTGCCCACTGATTGAGCCACCTGTGCTGAAGCAAGGATATCTCTGACCTGGCCTGTTGGAGGGCCCGTGAGGAAGGGAGTTGGCCGCCTCGGTTTCTAAGGAGATCTAAAGTGGTTATAAAACTGTCCCCATGGTTGAAGATCTGTGAGTGCAAGAGAGGTGCAATGGCAGTGTATTAAACCGAGACAGTAGATCACAGTGTGTTCCCAGACAGGTATGTTCACAGTGTACAGTCCGTTGTCTGGTTTAAAGAGTACAAGTGTATCGAACAGGTATGTCACACAGGTTTACAGAGACATAGGTCACCAGTGTGTTTACAAGAGACACAGTATGTATCACAGTGTGTTACCGAGCATAGTATCACAGTGTGTACAGAGATATGTATCACAGGTATCAGAGACCGTATGTATCGCATGGAATTCGAAATGTACACAGTTACGCGACAGTATGTATCACAGTGGTGTTACAGAGACAGTATGTATCACAGTGTGTTACACGAGACAGTATGTATATCAAGGTGTTACAGAGACAGTATGTATCACAGTGTGTTTACAGACAGCAACAGTATGTTCACAGGTGTTACAGAGAACAGTATGTATCACAGGGTGTTACGAGACAGTATGTATCACAGTGTTACGAGACAGTATGTATCACAGTGTGTTACAGAGACAGTATGTATCACAAGGGTATTACAGAGAACAGTATGTATCACAGGGTAAATTACAGAACAGTATGTATCACAGTGTGTTACAGAGACAGTACTATCACAGTGTGTTCACAGAGACAGTATGTTCACAGTCCATTGTGTACAGAGACAGTACGTATCACAGGTATTACAGAGACAGTATGTATCACAGTGGTTACAGGAGACAGTACTGTACGTCCAAGCAGGTGTGTTACAGAGACAGTATGTATCACAGTGTGTTACCAGAGACCAGTACGTATCACAGTGTGTTCAGAGACGTAATTTTCTATCACAGTGTGTTACAGAGACAGTACGTATCACAGTGGTGTTACTAGAGACGTATGTATCACAGTGTGTTACAGAGCACGTCCGTATCACAGTGTGTTACAGAGACAGTAGTGTATCACAGGCGTTTACAGAGACAGTATGTATCAAGTGTGTTACAGAGACAGTATGGATCACAGTGTGTTACAGAGACAAAGTATCACAAGGCTCCTTCGCTGACCCTCGATAATCCTGAGGTAACTGGTGGTGGGGCAAATGAGTGGTTTACTCAAAAGGCAGAAGCGGAATCACACAAACGGTTTCTGATGCACTGTGTGTGTCCTAATCAACAGGAGTTTCTCTCTTCTATCAGATGTGCTGCCTTGCTGCTGACACTCTGGACAGTCTGCCCCCCTAACTACACAACCTGTATCACAATGTTGAGTGCTCAAAACCCGCCTATAGCCATAAACCTAACTCACACGATTGATACCCATCAAGTTGTGAAAAACATGTCTGTGAGTGGATTTAATGCTTTGCATCTCTCCCAGCCTCTGTTTAAAAGCTGTGTTTAAAACAGCATGCATTGGCTTGAGGATTTGCTTGTATAATACGAGCTTGAGACAAAAGGTGGCACTGAGTGCACATTGCATGTCATTTCCCAGAATCCCCTGCTGTAGTGGAAGCGCGTATGCTGGGCGATAATGGGAGAAGACAGGGTTGCAGACTGTCTAGACTGCAAATGAACATACAGTAATATTTACAGTATATATATATATATAACACACACACACACACACACAATACAGTATATACATATCTTATATATATACACCCACACAGCAACCACACAACACATACATATATATATATATATATAATATATATCATACACACTGTCCTTATAACAATGCTACTGATGATACAAAGGTCATTAATAATAAAGGAATGAATGACTTAGTCCCATGCTTGGCTGAAGATCTCACAATAAACAATGTGGTAAAAAAAATAGTTAAGAGTTTGCCAGCATATACATAATACGCCACTAATATAACTGCATGTATGGCTATTAGTGATGGGTCAAAGAATATCTGTCATGGATTACTGAGTCCTGTAGATCTTTTCCTGAGACAACTTGCAACACCCCCCAAAATTACATCAAAATATAATCTGTTCATGTATAGCGAATACACCGCTTCTAATTCATATCTTCTACTCTCTGATGTTTAATATCCACAACTCCAAGCATCATCCATTCAGATGTCACATATTCTCCACTAGAGCAGAATCCTGCAGAAATTGGGAACCAAATTCATGCAAGAAATGCCCACAGCCAATGCGTTTCAAGTAAGTAACGCATCCTTCAAGTAGTAACATACAGTAGCTAACATTATCCCTGAGTGTTGCCAGGCACCGAACATGTGTAAGCAGTGAAGAATGAATAATTCTGTGTCAATGTTAAGAAAGTCTTCTGGCACTACAGGGGCGTTCACGCCACTCAGCTCATCATCATAGGACAGGTTGCTATACATAAAAGCACTCACCCAAGTACATGCTCCTGGAAGTCTCCAGGGTAATTAGAACACGGAGTCGATTATAATCATTAGGTTTTGTATTTTATTAGCATCATTTTATTAACGGGCGTTCATGCAGCACCGCAGGAGTGGAATCCCGCATGGCAGCCGAAAATAGTTTTAAAATGAGGTGAAGCAAAAAGCAATTAATGCAATGTATTGTGAAAAATGCTCCAAATACCGCAGAAAAGTGCTTATAAAGTCAAGCAAAATTCCAGGCAGGGGGTCTCCACTAGTACACCCCTCCCATGTATTAGACAGAGTGTGTTCATACCAGAAGTCAAGCTTGCGCAGTGATTATCAATGTATGCAGTGATGAAAGCATGTTTATATTATGCGCTCAAGAGCCGACCTTAGCTTCAATGAGCTCCGTTAATTTAGTATGAAACAAGATCTATTTAAGATTTATGATGACGTAAACTGTCACGTTAGTACTTTAAACCCGGGGTGGCCAATTCGTCACGTCAGTAACAGGTCAGGTTTTCAGGATATCCCTGCTTCAGCCACAGGTGTTCATCAGTGGCTAAGTCATAAACAAGCACTGTACAACCTTTTTTGTTACAGGGATGGACAAATTTTTTTTTTAAAACGTAAGAGCCAGACAGAATTTTTAGGAGCCAACTTTTTTGGGGGGGGGGGGGGGGTTGCACTTTAAATAAACCCAATTTATCCCCCCTCCACTCACTGTGACTCTCCCCCCTCCCTCACTGCACACCCTCTTCCCCCCTCCCTCACTGACGCTCTCTCTCCCCCCTACCTGACTGATGCTCTCCCTCCCTCACTGACGCTCTCTACCCCCCCTCACCTCTCAACTCACCCCCCTCCCTCACTGACATGCTCTCCCTCCATCACTGACACCCTTCCCCTCCCTCACTCTCCCCCCTCCCTCACTCCGACCCACTCTCTCCCCCACTCTTCCCTCCACCTGATGCCCTCTCCCCCTCACTGACACCTCTTTCCTCCCTCACGCTCTCTCCCCTCCCTCACTGACTCCCTCTCCACCCTCTTCACTGACACCCTCTTCCTCCCTCACACTCTTCCTCCCTCCCCTCCTCCCTCACTGACGCTCTCCTCCCTCCTCACTGACCCTCCTCTCCCCCCACCTCAACTGACTCCCTTCCCCTCACTGACTCCCCTCCCCCCTCACTTTCACATGACACCCTCTTCCTCCCTCACACTCTTCCTCACCTCTCGCCTCCCTCACTGACGCGCTCTCCCTCCTCCCCTCACTGACACTCTCCCTCCCTCTACTGACGCTCTCCTCCCATCCAAGCGCACAGACTCCTCCTCTCCCTGCCTCACTTGACGCT
>WSYH01011538.1:0-20689 GCA_036426205.1 Ascaphus truei | reverse complement strand
ACCGTCCCGGACAAGCGGCGGAGCCCCGGAGTAAGCTGTTTGTCACAGTATGTATGTGTATATATATGTATATATATCCCATAAAATATATATGTATATATATCCCATACATAAATATATATGTATATATATCCCATACATATATATGTATATATATCCCATAAAACCCGCAGGTTGGTACTTCAGCCAATTTGAAAGATCAAACAAGCTTATGGGAAACAAAAATAAAAACTGGCCTGCCATAACTGTTTAAAATATTTATATACATAACTGACGGACAATTTTTTTTTAAAATTACTTCATGCCCTGCAGCACTAATCGCTGCTCCAAGCTCTCAGAGTCAGATGGCAGCATTCTGTCATCTGCCTCCTGGTTATGCATTTCCAACAGCCATGGGATGCTGAGACATTGTTCAGAGGGTCTGAGAGAGGCAGAATAGGGTAACAGTGCATTGCGTAGCAAGCGATGAAGGATGGGCCGTTCTAAAATCTTTTACTTAGGGTCCCTAAAAATCTACATCTGTTCCCTATCGAAGTTCACTGATTCTAGGCCATTGTATCTTGTGCACAGGCAAAATTTGGACAGTAGTTACTTAATGTCAGAACTATGGCCATACAAAACAGTACAATTCCAAATTGCCAGACTCATTAAAGTGAATATGTGCAAACAAGTGTCACATGAAAATGCATTCAAAAGCACTCTTTCTGCTTTCTTACCCCTGTTTCATTGCATCAACTGTATAAATTTAGTTTTTCGAGTGTGTTACATTTAAGGCCGATCTCTCAATCACTGAGGTAAAAGCACTCTGAAATATGGTGGATAGCCTTAGTGCAATGAAAAAGCAAAACAACTGCAGTAGATGCAAACTTTAATATCCTCTTGTATTATTGCACCTACTGTATAAACTCCCTGCCCACCTATTGGTATAACCACAGTCCACACATATCAGACAACTATGAGCTAAAATAGGTAAAACAATTGACACATTTAAAAAACAAAAACGCTCTCTGCAATTAACATAGTCCTGAAGGTTTCTCGGACATACTCTTCTTCCACAGAATTGTAAGTAAATAGCATGGTGACTAAGGGTGTGAAATGGATGAAAACCTTTATTAAGCCTTTTCAACACAATGCACGTGTATGTACTGTACAGTAAGACCACTCAGCAGCCATAAATAATTAGATTGAGGGGTCATAATGTAACCAGTTACAGCAAGTTAATGTGCCTTTGGATAGCAATATATTTCCAACAGTCCCTCTGCAAACTTGCCACCACATGTATTGGGTAACAAATTATTCCAAAAATAATATGGAAGTTCTTGAACTATAGGGGAGTGCCACTTGATTCAAGGTTGGTGGATGTTGTCAATGCATCAGATGTCCTATCCATTGAGAACCCTGGTAAATTGTGAGATCTGGTGTTGCAATGTAGAAAGTGAGACATCCTGAGACTCTATATGCTGCAAAGTCTCGAATACCAAAGCTGCATGAAACTTTACAATTATTAATATAAAAATGACCTCAACTTCCTTTGGTATGTTAGAGACTGTTTCACTTCTTTCCACCTGGCCAGCAGATGTTTATTGAGCTGTAAGAAAGCATTCCTTCAAATATACTTTGACAATTATCATAATATTGCTGTAATTTCTATTCACACATTTTAACAGCAAACAGTACTTGCCAACAGTCCCAAATTTGCAGGGAATGTCTCATATTTTGGTGATTTGTGCCTGTAACATGCAGTCCCAGACAGCGTTTCAGGTCCTACTGGCATGCAGAGCTTTCTGGCCCAGATACACTAACTAACATTATGTTAATAGTAATCATGGATTATCCGTTTGTGGCAGAGAGACTCTTGTTTATAGTCTTTTCTCATTAATAACCGCTTTGCAGATGTCTCTATAGGCACGACGTAAGCCTAAAAAGCAAAATTCAACTGGGGTAAATATCACCATAATACCATACCATAGAATACCATACCATCACAATACCATAGAATATCAAAAACGTACAATCAAGTAAGTAAAGTGAGCATTATGACCTGTCCAGGTGGTCCCATAATGTTCATCTGTCTGTTATGGAAACACAGAAGTTATCAAATACACCAAATTCCCAGAGCAAAAGTTGAAACCACTCATCCCCGACAGACACTGATGGCATTCACACATAGTAGCATGATGATTTGCGCATGATGTAGCCTAGAGGTGTTTGGCAAACTGATCATCAGAGCCAAAGGCTCCTTAAATACCATTACCATAATAACCATTGCTAATCCTTAACAACATATAACAATGTAGGGAGTCCGTCGCAAGAATAGAGGATACCCAGCGTATACTCATTAAAAATAATCTAAATCAATTTGGACTATAGAGTTATAATTTGTACAGAAAACGGTCATACATATAGAAATGTTATATTTCACAAGAACAGATGACTTAATATTATGTTAATAGTAACACTTATTAACTAAAGGGAAAAACCTAACGTTAACCCAGTTTTATTCTTTCATTTCTATGATTCTATGTTAATGCTAATGATATGGAAAAGTTCCCCCGAACAATGCATATCCACTAAAGGCCATTCCGGTTAATGCAGTGAATAAGGTCGGGTGTTTTAGGTCCTCCCTAAAGGTGGCATTACTCCCATTAAGATCCTGAAATATGAGTTTTTGAGGAGAGGAAGAAAGAGAGAGAGAGAGAGAGAGAGAGAGAGACTGCTGGCTGATCATGCTCTGATTGGAGCCATGTGCGTGCAAGTGCATGTGTACAGATGTAGCACACTATATTGTTTTTGGCACTGGAAAAGCTGTGGGACCATGACTGTCCTATTGCTGGAGGATTACCGATGCGGAAGTATGGACCCCCCTCAGAGATGTTGCAGAAGTACTATCTCCAAGTACATCAGTATATGCTACATAATGTGTGTGCATAGGTGTCTACATATGTATAGCAGAAAACAATGCGCAAAAGCACTATAAATTCGAATATATGACATTAAATAATCAAGTATTATAGATAGGCGAGAATAAATTAATGTGAGTGTAGGGATGTGTTAGTTGCTTTCCCTTTGTTGCAGCGCATCTCCAGGGGGAGTGTTGGAAGGTTCCGCGGTGGCCCGACAGCATAGGGCGCTGCCATGTTGTTGCGCAATAGTAAGGGGCACTGTCAGAGCAGAGAGAGGTCGCGCATGTGCAGTGCAAGCGCGCGAACAGCTGGCCAATAAGATAGAGGCTCAGCCAGTAACTACAACTCCCAGGAGCCTTAGCGAAGTCACCTGATGCCAGGAAGCGAATGGGACGGCCGGATTTGTGGGAGGCAGGAAAGGGAAGCGTGGGGGAGAGACCACGCTAGCCAGAGGGCACCGGAGGAGCAAGGAAAGAGGTAGTGTGGGTGCAGGGGGTCTGTGACACACCTGCATAGGTTAGATCTTCCCTGTAGGCCCTAAGAGATTCCCTGAGTCACAGTAGATTGTGGTGCTGCAGGGACGCCCTGTAGTGATAGCGACATCATCCCTTACTGTATACCAGATAGGGACAAAGTGTGCAGAGCTACGATTGCTGCTAGTCGTCTGGGACCAGGCGGTTGAGCATCGCGACATCGGAAAGACGGCGGATCCTTTTTGAAGTTATTACCGGTCACCACAGTGACCGGAAGGTATTTACTAAAGTGCACCAACACCGGTCAACAGGTGCTGATCCCGCCTTAGGGAACACTCTTTGGGGACACTAAGCGGAGTGGCCAAAGGACTGAGCCTAGATACATATTATCGTACATGGACACAGTGTGGGGGCACGCGGTGACGGGACAGAGACATTACTCCTTAAGAGAGTGGCCGAGCCACTAGCCTTATAAGAATAGTATAAGATAATGAATGTGTGATATGTGTTCTCACTATGATTAAGTAATAAGGGTTTATTCTTACGTTCCAGTAAAACAGTTCCAATCATATGTGTGTTTGCTAATGTGTTCACCCAGGGGAATCTTACGCAATGGGGGATCCTGGGTAAGTGGAGGCGCTAGCAAATAAGATTACTTAGTCCCCCAGGATCCCAGTTAGCGGAGGGGGCCCAGATCCCTGTGAGGCCCACAAAGGTGAGGTGTGCAGGTACTCGATAAATCACTCTAAGCGTAGGAAAAAGAAGCGGCTACATGAGGAAGAAGTTACACCCCTAAATTTACCCTATGGGTCCCGGCTCATGTGGAGCGTGTCCACCTCCTTCTGGACATGAAACTAGAACAAAGGCCAGAGCATCAAGCACAAACAGGTTGTCATGTTTGTCTCTGTGTTTGACTGTGTGTGGGTGTGTGGGTGTGGGTGGGGGTGTATAGATATATTCTCTAGGATATAGAAGATCTAATAGAGATCTCTCTCTATCTATCCCTATATAGATCTACTCTATTATATATTAAGATGCTATAGCTCGTGTCTCTATTCTCTACCTCTAAGTATCGCTACTCTGTTCCTCTTAGTATTTATTATCTATCTTGTCGCCTGCTCTCTAGCCGGCTTCGGCCTGACCTTGTTCTCTCGCTCCTCATCTTGTCCCCCCCCCCACCCCTGGCCTCCCGGCCGACAAGCAATCCCCCCTGCTCCTCATACCCTCCTGTCCCACGCCCGCACACAGCGTACGCTTGTTTGATCAATCACCAGAAAACCTTGGGCACCGCGGTTGGTGTACTGGGATATTAAAAAACTGTACTCGTATATCACAGAAAACATGCAAGTGGACCCTCACCAAGAAAGCCCTCAGGCTGTAATACAATATAAGACAAAGTTAGTTTATATCAACCTAAATCCAAAACTCATAAACACAAAACATATTCACACTACAAACAACACTAGCACACATGGAACTGACTAAAACAGAGCTGCCTATTGACCTACTCAATAAGGAGCAATGAAAAGGAATTGCAACACAACAAAGTGATAAGGGCAAAGAAAAAAAAACCCATACAGGATATAAAGCCGACCCACCTGGGACAGAGTACCCAGTGATTGCAACCGGCCGTGTTAGAAAAGAGAGGGAGAAAGGCATTGAACTCAAACTATGAAGCTACCACCTGTGACTCGAAACTAGAGCCTACCAAATGTAATAAGGGCACCCCTGAAGGAGCACATAACCGACATGCATACCATGAGAAACGTCATGGTATCCCAAACACCCAAAAACCACGACGTTGTAGTGTTAGATGTAAGCCTTCCTAAATATATGGAGGCTGCGAAACATTGCTGAAAGGGGAGGGGAGAAAAACACCCACATGAACCCAAAATCAGATGAACACAAGGAATGCTCAGGTACTTGAGAGATCATGCCGCTATGTGACTGTCACTTAGAACCAGCAGTAAATTGATGTATACTCAGCTCAGCAGGTGCGTGACCGTAGATGAACAAAATGTCCTGCTGTGGGTAACCCACAACAAAGTGCAGCTACTGAAAATAGTCCAGCAGCAAAGTCCTGATAATTACAAAAGTCCAAAAGAGAACAGTGGTACGGCAGTCAGATAGAAACCACTGACGCGTTTCGGCCCGACAGCCTTCTTCTCTGAGTGGTCATGACTAAGTAAACATGTGAAGTTCCAAAATGTAACAATTTTTCTAAGTACAAAACGGAACAGTCCAATAAGAACAGACAAGTGCAATGAATCAACCAGACAAGTCAAGTTTCAGTTGGGAAAGAAACCAGTGGTAATATGGTAATAACTTGCAACAACTTTAAATATTTATGTAACGGCTGGGACCCCCCTTGTCTGACCCACCCAATCTCACATTGGCCCGTGTGGTCTAACCGGTCCCCATTATAAGGTGTTGTGTGTGGTGTGTGCACCTGCTAGTAAAGGATCCCATGAGTCTCCCGCTTGTGTTTTCAGAGATGGGCGATGGGCAGCAGGACATGGTATCTTGAGGTAGTGGTTACGAGGGTCCAACTACTTCATGTGCAGCGCCTCCACCTCATCAGGATCATGCTTCCGCGCAGGGAGATGTGTCGTGGTGGGAAACTCCTTCTACGTGACTGCCCTGCAGAGGTTGTCTCACATCTCACACAGCGGGTGGTGGCGGTATGTCTCTTGAACACGGCCGTCTTCTTGTGGTTGGGATGTAGCAGACTGCCCCATGCAGCGCCAACGGCTCTAGCCGCAAATTCCATGTGCTGTCCCTTTGCCAGTACGCCCTCTCCGTATTGAAGTGGGGATTCCCCTTCCCAGGGAGATCACCACTGCGCCAGTCCCTGGACAGTGTGGCTTTAGACATACTTGATTGATCGCTCTGCTTACCGCTAGTACAGCACTAGGGTCACAAAATATTCCTCCAATCCCTTATGCCGTAGCATACATTTTACCAGCTGTTCACAGCCAACTGTGCCTGTACACAACAACTAACAGTGCTGTGCCTTTATCCTAGAGGGCGGCAGGCGCCATCTCTGATTCACACCAGGGGAATCAGGGAGCATAACACGCCACTCCCTTCCTTACACAGGGCACCACACCAGGGTGTGAGGGAAAACCTCCATAACTACTGTTGGCAGGCCTGTACTTACCAGGGCTTACTGCCAACAGGGAAGATGTACGCAGTCATTATTTTGCATGGCTACATACTCCCCCTGGTTAATACCCACCGTCCCGGCTGGGACCTAAATTTGGTGTACCTTGCGCCAGGAAACACTGCAAAAGAACACACAAATAACATGGCAAACATTATCACATTGTCATAATAATGTAAACACATCTCACTCACTGACCAGCAGGGAGCGCTAAAGAAACAGCAGACCATTATATTCGGGACTCAATGATAATGTCGAGGGTCTGGCTTCTTCACCTCCCGCCCCGCGGCATCATGCACAGTCACACTGTATTCCCGTGGTAACCCTCGCTCGTTGCAATATACCACTTTGTGCATGTACACACTGCGTCCTATCTTCCAGACCCGCATAAGTTGGGACACCCTCTGCTCGGCCTGCATTCCTTTAATGGCTCCCCCTTTATCTACGATATAGTGCTGAATATCGTTTTTAAGCCACCTTTCTCTATTCTCCTCTATTTCTCTCATTAGAGGTTCCGGGACATAGGGATATTCAAGCCCATGTGACCTTCTGTATTGAGCCATAATACAGCTCGGCAAATCCTGGTCAACCCTCGTTGGCCAGCCGATCCGGGCAGCACCCATGACAGGGGCTCATCTGTCTCTACCGGGTCATCTAGCCCTGCGGATCCCCTTGGGATAATAAGGCCTGCCTGGATGCGGTCCCACCTTACCCTTAGGGCCCTAAGATATGCCTCGTCATCAAAGTCCCCGGCAGCCCACCAGTGATCAACCACCCCCTCCCTTTCTAGGATAAATCGGGTGCGGTCGAACCAAGCGACATACTCCTCGTACAACGGGGCCCACCACCTTGTCTCCTTCCGTTCTTCGGAGCTAGATTCTATAGACTCCTCATCAGGCCCACCCGAAGATACCCCGGACGTACCCTCAGATCGCCCCACTTGGCTCTTACTCTGTGACCAGTGTCCGCCCTCCAGACCCAGCGCACTATAACTCTCACTGGCCATTGACCCATGTCGAGAAATCCTCCCTCCACCCTCCGATCCATCATCGGACGTTCCCCAGTCCATACTCCCAGTCCGTTCTTGGATAGGACCCCGGGAATCCCCTGACGCCCCCAAACTAGAAGTGGACCCGAATGACGGAGTGACGAGGACAGGGGCTTTAACTAGGGCCTTGGGGCTAACCTTGGGAGGGGACGGGGTTGAGGAACGGGACCGAATGGTAGGTGTTGACAGGGTTACGACCTGCTCTCCAGCAATACCTGCCTTGAGTTCGCCACAAAGTCCTTTCTTGACTCCAGCAGCTGGGCTTCTTGCTCTCCGGCTTGAACGCCCGCTCCCCCTGGTAGTAGGGGAGCGACTTCCGCTGCTCGACCGCAGAGGCGCTAGCACCTCCCACTCGATGCCGCTCTGGTCATCTGGAATCTCCTCCGTGCACGCACGTGCTTCGACGCCATCTTGGGTTGGATCCCCAATCGGGATCTCTTCCTCCACGAGGACATCTGGCAACGCCCGTCTGCTGCGCGATCCAGTCTGGCTCTGGACTCGCTCTTCCTTCTCCTCCACCCCCTGGTTTTGCGATTGGCACGGTGTCGTCTTACTACCTCGCATAGTCGGGGTGGATCGACCTCCTTCCGATCCACTAGTCACCACGGCAGTGGGACTCCGGCGATCGGGTGGTCGCGGTACTGGAGACACTCTACTCCGCGTCTCTACACCACGGGGAATGGCATCTCTCCATGGCGTACCAATAGTATGACAGTCTCTCTCTCTGACCATCGCACTCGACAGCCCAGCACACTCCTCGTCCGAGGATTCCAACCCGCAGTTCGGTCTGGGCATCCCAGTAGGAGACCGGCGATGGACTCCTCGGTGATCACCTCTCCGATGGCTGGGTTTCTCCGTCGGGAGCACCGAACCTGACTCCGACTCGGCGGGACCTGCACTCTCATTCCATAGTGCTCCCGGCTGCTCGTCGATCGGCATCGGGACATTTCCTGCTACTCCCACCGCTTGTACCGATACAAAAGTGGTCATGGGCCACATGTACTGCAGTCCACAGTGGGGGCATCGGGCCTCGCTGCCCACGGCTCCGCCCGGCAGTCTGCACTGCAGGCAAAGACACGCCACAGTCTCAACACCCTCCACACGGATGACCAGGAAGCCTCCTGGAGCCGAGTAAGGATGAGTAGAGATCAACGGACTCTGGTCCACTTTACTAGCAACTTCAGCCATATTCACCAGCGGAGGCACTCGTTTCAGAGGTCTGTACTGGTCAAGGGCTCTTCGCAACTGAAGGGCAGGGGCGGGTTTGGCAACCCCTCCTCCTTCTTTCTCCATCGATATCCGGTGGAACTGCAAACCACTCCCCCTGGTTGAAACTAGGGGGATGTCTCGTAGACTTGTAGGCTGACCCAGCACTGGGGCAGAGTGAGTCATAGTCCATGAGGGCGCGGCTCCATCTTTCGCGCCAAACTCCCCAACGGGGTGGAGTTTTCTCATTGGCGCCAATCCTGGCCAACAATTAGCAAACTGAAAAGTTGCAAGACTTTCTGCAGCATGCCCACGCGGTATCCCGGGAACGCGGGAACCGCCATTTTGGTGAGTGAAATCTTCCTTTTTCACATTTGAGGTAGCGTTTGGCTGTTTATATATTGGATTATAACAAAGTCCATTTCGTTCCTCCCATCTAACAACACTGTCATCCTCACTAGCCTCGAGGGTACTTTCCCGAGAGCATAGACAAGGCAAACACGGCGCAGCCACGGCTTTCACGCCATTCCACAACAAACTCACAAAAGTCTCTTCTGTAACTTGTTCTTCGTCCACGCACAGTTCATATGCGTGTTCTTCCTCTGACCGCAATCCTGGACCTTCTGCTCTGTGCAGATCCTCCATTCTGACGGGTCTCTCGCCCTGCCATTCTGGACCTTCTGCTCTGTGCAGATCCTCCATTCTGACAGGTCTCTCTTGATCGTTGAACACGGGGTTTTGTACATGGAGCTCCGTTCTGCGGGGCAGCTACCACATCCGTACAATAAACATGCCTTGTGCACCACCTTGTATACCTAACGTAGATCTGACTCGTGTTTGCACTACCTCAGGCTAGGCTCACTCTTTCTGTGTCTACTGTAACGCTTTCCTCCAGTCTGTGCTCCTTGGTAAGTGGTCTGGAATGGAGACTAGAGTACTCTGGCTCTTCCATTAAGTACTTTGGGCGTCGACCTACTTTTGGCTAGCCTAGTGCGGACCCTTCCAGAATTCCTGCCCTAAGTTACCAGTTTACCCCTTCAGGCGTCCCCCGCTAGCGCTACCTCAAGGCAACTAGAACAGCAATAGCCCCCTGCTCCAGACTCACTAACCCCTAATGGATCCCAAGGCGTCTTTGCGGCCTGCAGCTCCAGCAGCTCCCCGACTACCCCTGGCTCCGTCCCACGCAGCACAAAGTGGCAGCAGACACTTTCCCTGTTTCCTAATGTGTGCCTAGCAAAAGCCTGTCCTGTTAACAGGTATCTCAGCAGCGCCTCCAATTGTAACGGCTGGACCCCCTTGTCTGACCCACCCAATCTCACATTGGCCCGTGTGGTCTAACCGGTCCCCATTACAAGGTCGTGTGTGGTGGTGCACCTGCTAGTAACAGGACTCCTGAGTCTCCCGCTTGGTGTTATAGAGGATGGCAGCAGGACAGGTATCTGAGGTAGTGGTTACGAGTCCAACTTACTTCATGTGCAGCGCCTCCACCTCATCAGGATCTATGCTTCCGCAGGGAGATGGTCCTGGTGAGGAACTCCTTCTCGGTGGTGACTGCCACTGCAGAGTAATCTCACACTCACACAGCGGGGGTATCTTTGAACACGGCGTCTTCATTGTGGTTTGGGATGTAGCAGACTGCCCCATGCAGCTGCCAGCTCTAGCCGCACATCTCATCGTGCTGTCCCTTTGCCAGGTACGCCCTCCCGTATTGAAGTGGGATTCCCTTTCTCCTAGGGAGATCACCACTGCGCCAGGTCCCTGGACACAGTGTGGCTTAGACAGACTTGATTGATCGCTCTGCTACCGCTAGTTACAGCACTAGGGTCACAAAAGTATTCCTCCAATCCCTTATGCCGTAGCATACATTTTACCAGCTGCTTCACACAACTGCTGGCCAACACAACAAACTAACAGTGCTGTGCCCTTTATACCTCAGGGGGCAGGCGCATCTCTGATGTCACTATCCAGGGACTCAGAGCATACAGCCACTCCCTTCCTTACACAGGGCACCACACCAGGGTGTGAGGGAAAACCACCATAACTACTGTTGGCAGGCCTGTACTTACCAGGGCTTACTGCCAACAGGGAAGATGTACACAGTCATTATATATATATATTTAGGTTTTACGTACGCTTTGAACCTCCTTTTTCCTGCTTATGCGTATATGATGCATTAGGCTTGCTGTATAGAGGCACCAGATTTAAATGTAATAGACCTATTAATATCAATGTTTTTATTTGGTTTTAAGATGTGACACCAGATTTGCTGCTTTCAAAATAGCTCATAACAAAACCTTAATCTTCTAAACTAAATATCCACTGTGCTTGTTACGGTATTTATTTATAATGTTCCCTAATCTTTACATTTACATCATTGTTTTACTCCAGGTACAGCATCATACTGTAATTCCAATTTTCATGCAAGATCAAAAGTATGCAAACACAGAAACTGCAAAGCGCTAACGTTTAAGCCCACATTTCACTTGAATTCAATGTGATATTTAAAGAGAATTATTATTCAAATAGAAAAAGTGAAATTAATCAATAAAAATATTGTCTGACACAGTGACAAAATAAACCACAATAAAGGTTTACTGTTGCTCCAATGTGATAAGACTTTTTTTCCAAATCGTCTAAGATGCATACACGAAAAACAGGATAAGGAGCGCAAATATTCCCCGGGTGTATATGTATTCAAGAGGACAGGGAAAATAGTGCAACGATTAAAAAAAGCTTTACACTGCTATAGATCAAAAAACAATATTACCCCACTCGCATGATAGAACGAAGAGAGTGTGTATCCCTAAAGGGGATCTAGAAATCTTCTAAAAATAGGGCACACTTTGGTATTTGTAAATATAACAATCATATATCCTATATGAGGCTTTATTGGTAGGATTTATTTTTTGGTTGCAGTGCCCCTTGTTGTTCTTTACCCACTCACATGGTATCAGATCAAAGCCAGGCAATTTGAGGATAAACCTCTTGAACCAGATAACGGATTGGTATCAAGTACTGTAGCAGTAACTTCAAGGTGTTACCTCATAAAAACAAGAGAACAAAACATAGAGCAAATATGCTTTATACTATGTGTAGCCCCGTTCCCCTCTGGCTCCCAGAGACCCCCTCCTTTGCCTCAGCGCGGTCGCGGGTGCCGCCGGACCCAGCGACGGAACCGCCGGCTGTTTCCAAAGGTGGGAGCCAGAGCAGGGAGCGTTTTGAGTCTCGGGAGGCTCAGCGGCGCACCCGGCTAGCGGGGGCCGCCATGATGGTTTGCACGCGCGGGCACAGTAATCGCGCATGAGCAGTGAAGTGCGGGAGTTGCGGTGGCCATTCCAAAGTCGCGCATGCACAGTGCAATTGCGCACGCGGCCCCAATGTTACAGCAGCCTCCACGGGACTACAACTCCCATGAGGCCTAGAGAGGAAAGCTCCAGGTGACCCAGAACAGCCAATAGGGCTCAAGGATTCTCGGCAGTTGCTTTTAGATACAGTTGGCAGTTGGCAGTTGGCAGTTGGCAGTTGGCAGTTAGCAGTTGGAGCAGGGAGCTAGTGAGTGAGGGTGCAGGAGAGCAGTAGCCCCTTGCACTAGGCCAGATAAACCCCCAAAGGCCCCAGATAATGGTTACCCTTGCGCCAGTTTGTTGGTTGTTTCAGGGACAGGCCTTAGAGAAGGAGATCTGCCCCTTTAGCTATTTGGTTAAGTAAAGATACACTCTGTGGCGTGCAGCCTGATTTCTGGGTCTGGGCTCAGACCCCTCTATATATACAGACTATCTTACCAGAGACTAATATATATATATAGACTATCTTCACGGAGGCCCCGCTAAGTAGCGACTGTGGCCTGCCGGCTGCAGACGGATCCCCTTCAAGGTACAGACGTTGCTGAGCCGCGGTGATATTATCCACGCCGGAATTCACCCCACGCGTTGGAGGACATCACGTCGGATCCGGCGGATCCAAACCCAGTTGAATAGCGGCACCCGTGGGCTGGAGCCCCGGGCAGGTACCTTTAGTAGTGCACTAACACTTAAAGGGATAGCGCTATCTCCAACACATTGAGTGGGTGTGGACATAAAGGGACATCAGGGGATTGGTGCCCAGAACCCAAGTACTTTGGAGGAGGGAATATTTATGGTGATGTGTGCACCCAGTGCACTTCTATGTGTATGACTATATGCATTATTCTGTGTGGTACAGGTACCGAAGTTATTAGTATTAGCAATAGTAAACAGTTATTAGCATACACTGTGTGCGTGTTTTATTATTGTGGTTCCTGTAAGAGGACCATCCCACTAAGGTGGGAGCCCTTATAGGTGGAGGCGCTATGTTCAACGAATGATCATGTAACCCAAGGCTCCCTGTGGTGGAGGTTCAGGCCTTATGTGAGCCTATCAGGTAACGCACCACACCCGGTAACACAATTGTATTTCCCCACATGGTCCCCATCTGCGATAGGGGGGGGGCAAAAGGTGTTACATTTGGAGGCGCTACTGAGATCTCAGACCTGGGGTGCTCTATTAAAGTCTAAATTGAGCTGCTGCAGTCACTACCATGTTCTCCCCGTCTAAGCAACAAGTGCGCGACTAGGCGCTGGAATTAGACGAGTCCCCCCACCATGTGCTCGCGGTGGGGGATGTGCCAGCAAAAGACTTTTTGGTGTTGGTGCGTGATCGGTTCTTCCCCACGGTATGCGGTGAATAGTGGAGCACACTGCGTCGGTGCGACCGGATTTTCCAGCGCAGACCCTCCTAATCCGAGAGCACGCCCATGGCTCATCTGAAGCAAAGTTGTTTTTGGTCCCATGGCTTGGTCCCCTTTGTGTGCTTATGGACTTTCTTTGTATTTTAGAACTGACACCCGAGGGGCACATGCAGTAACATGTTTGGTCATCCCCAATCACTATACTCGCTAAGCTCAGGGCCTTCACCTCACCAACGACCAGTTAAGTGACCTATCACAGTAGCTAAAGTTAGTGGAACGAGTATGATATCATTACAGGTTTGTCCATAACCGTCTGTCAACTCCGAATCATAGGTCGGGATTTTCTTCGAAAGCCCAACCATCATTTAAAGAACTGGCTTAGACTACAACCTTCCTAAGTCTCGAACCCCATACCCATACACCCAGAGGGGGATACCTTACGTAGAAGATTCAACGCTGACTCTCCTGGACATCTCGCACGTAAAAGGATCTCAGACGAGAAAAGTGGACGCAAACATGTGAGTATCTTGGCATGCTACCAATTTCAACCGCCATGAGTCCACACCGGATCCACTCCTTATTCTTGATGTTTCGGGCCGAGAGCGAGACGGTGTACATGCGGGATAATCTGCGGTTCTCATTCGAGGGTACCAAATAGACGTCACTTCGTATACGTACAACGGGCTAGCAAGACAGTCTGCCAAAAAGACCTGACACAGTTAGCCGAGAAAGCTCTCTCCATTTGGGGACGGCTGATACAAATAGATGTTCGCCTATTGGCCCCGATCGAAGCGCTCGGAACCTTCCTGGCATGCTCTGTTTCTATCTCGGAAACCTAGGAGTCCCGGCAACCACCAAACGGTCTGATCGCTGGCGTGACCGAGTCTATGAAGTCGAATCAAAAATGCCAGGATCTCCCGTATATCCGATATAAAAACAGTGATTGGCCGGGTAAGAAAGCTGGCATCGAAATGCACCTCTCCCCTAATCACAAAAAATGGAGGAAGGAGATACATGAGATACCGACATCAATCTTTAGCAGTGGAGATTAGTAACCGTGAATGCTAATGAGGAAACTAGTCTCGGTCAGAATGTGAGAGCTCCCCTCAAAGGGAACTACAACACTCCGCGCACCTCCCGCGAGCTACGGGTAAAGGGCCTCAACAAACACTTTCATCAAGAACTCCATGTGTAGACCCCTGGATCCGTTAAGCCATGCTTCATGCCCCAAAAAGACTTTCAGTGACATTTATACCCTCAATGGGAGAGGTGGCCTCGACTTGCACATTACTCTCCAGAAGAAGTAGACCAGTAGCTTCGCAGAAGCCAAAGATGAGGCACCCTCCTCATCGGTAGATTACGATTAGTTTGGGGCACCCCACTATGAGGCTCAGAAGTGGTATGGTCCCAGATACATGCCGTTATTGTGATGTTCACACAATTGTGTAATCTCATGTAGAGCATTGCACGGTGTTACGTTATATAATTGTACTACATTTTTTTATTATATAATTTCTGTACATGGTTATGGTTGCTACCCAAGCGAGGTCGTTGGGATTTTACCAGGGGGAGTGTGTAGTCCTGGTCCCCTCTGGCTCCCAGAGACTCCCTCCTTTGCCTCAGCGTGGTCGCGGGTGCCGCCAGACCCAGCGACGGAACCGCCGGCTTTTTCCAAAGGTGGGGGCCAGAGCAGGGAGCGTTTTGAGTCTCGGGAGGCTCGGCGGCGCACACCGGCTAGCGGGGGCCGCCATGATGGTTTGCACGCGCGGGCAAAGTAATCACGCATGAGCAGTGAAGTGCGGGAGTTGCGGTGGCCATTCCAAAGTCGCGCATGCGCAGTGCAATTGCGCACGCGGCCCCAATGTTACAGCAGCCTCCACGGGATTACAACTCCCATGAGGCCTAGGGAGGAAGGCCCCAGGTGACCCAGAACAGCCAATAGGGCTCAAGGATTCTCGGCAGTTGCTTTTAGATACAGTTGGCAGTTGGCAGTTAGCAGTTGGAGCAGGGAGCTAGTGAGTGAGGGTGCAGGGGAGCAGTAGCCCCTTGCACTAGGCCAGATAACCCCCCAAAGGCCCCAGATAACAGTTACCCTTGCCCCAGTTTGTTGGTTGCTTCAGGGACAGGCCTTAGAGAAGGAGATCTGCCCCTTTAGCTATTTGGTTAAGTAAAGATACACTCTGTGGCGCGCAGCCTGATTTCTGGGTCTGGGCTCAGACCCCTCTATATATACAGACTATCTTACCAGAGACTAATATATATATATATAGACTATCTTCACGGAGGCCACGCTAAGCAGCGACAGTGGCCTGCCGGCTGCAGACGGATCCCCTTCAAGGTACAGACGTTGCTGAGCCGCGGTGATATTATCCACGCCGGAATTCACCCCACGCGTATGAGGACATCACGTCGGATCCGGCGGATCCAAACCCAGTTGAATAGCGGCACCCGTGGGCTGGAGCCCCGGGCAGGTACTTTTAGTGATAGCGCTATCTCCAACACATTGAGTGGGTATGGACATAAAGGGACATAGGGGGATTGGTGCCCAGCACCCAAGTACTTTGGAGGAGGGAATATTTATGGTGATGTGTGCACCCAGTGCACTTCTATGTGTATGACTATATGCATTATTCTGTGTGGTACAGGTACCGAAGTTATTAGTATTAGCAATAGTAAACAGTTGTTAGCATACACTGTGTGCGTGTTTTATTATTGTGGTTCCTGTAAGAGGACCATCCCACTAAAGTGGGAGCCCTTACAGGTGGAGGCGCTGTGTTCAACGAATGATCAGGTAACCCCAGGCTCCCAGTGGCGGAGGTTCAGGCCTTCTGTGAGCCTATCAGGTAACGCACCACACCCGGTAACACAATTGTATTTCCCCACATGGTCCCCATCTGCGATAGGGGGGGGGGGCAAAAGGTGTTACATATAAAACACATGTAGGTGAACATACACTGGCTTTATATATACACCATGGGACTATTTGCGCTCTGTGTCCTGTTTTTATTGTAAACACACAAATTGAGATGAAATAAATAAAGGATTAGATAGAATGGTGGGAAATAAACATCATCATGAAGATCCAAACAAATAAGGAATTTGCCTGACGACTCTTAAATCATTTTTTTGCCCTTTCAAATAAATCAATTACTACTACTAAATTACTCAATTTAAAAAATATATGTTATTTGTGAACATTCTCATGAAAAATATTTGATTTACATTTGGTTATGATTTCATTAATTAAAATAATCTCCCTCGACACTGACAGTCAACACTTCTAAAATGATGCATCCTTTTTCTTATTAGCATATAGAAATATGCAAATACTTTTGCTCCGTGTATCTTCTCAATTCTTTGCATTGAACAACTGCTTTGGCAGCTGTAGTATAAAATATAGCTATTACTTTTTTTGTGGTGACGAAATCTGGTCTGGCTCATGTTCAGAAATTCATGGCAGAGTGCCATTGAGACAGGGAAGATTAATGTAATCTTCCCACTCAGATACAAGCTCTGGGCGACTCCAAACACTCATTTGTCCCATTCCAGATTTAAAAATCTCAGAGGTCCCTAACATTCCATTGCTCAAAAACAAGTACAGTATCAACTTACATTGTGATCACAGCAGCATAAGAATGCTGTTATTTGACAAAGTATGCCTAACAGACCACGTTGGCACGATCAAGCACATTTCAACAAGTCCCTTCTAAAATCACTGAAATCAAATGGTTCCTTGTTCAAAATAAGAACCTTTAAAATTGCAGCAACACTTCTCCACAGTAAAAGGCTGCGAATGAAAATGAAAGGTTAAGTAACTTCATCACATAAAATGAAACTTACTGCTGCCAACACGCTACAAGAAATTTAATGAGCCACACGTTGAGTGCAGCATTTCAGCAACATCGTGGGCCTGTTTATTGAGCAGAGTGGCAAACAGTCAATGATGCATGTTGCAAAAAAAAATAATTCTGACACGTTGAAGTTGAAGTGATTTTTCTAACTGAGTTTTGACACCTTCTAGCATTTTGCAGCTGGTGACATAATATCACATATTAAAATATGTAAGATTTAATTGCGTATTATGTAGAAAGTGTTAAGGGTGCTGTTCCATCTAAGATCAAGTGAATGAACAGTAGTGATATGTTTAATGGGTTGAGCGTAGGGTGATTGGCGCCTTTCTAAAAGAAAACCAGTGAAATATGTTTAGATTTTAATCTGGAAATAAATGTTCCATGTTTCCATGGAAATACAATCTTTACTTAATCTTTTTGTGGTTACATTGGCTTATTTTCTAAATTAGCTGTGATACCATGAGCAGCCAAAGAGAAAAAAGGAGAGAACATTATGATCTGGCAACTGGAAAAATAATGCATTTCACAGGACCCATTGAAGTTAAAAATGTATTCTTTTCTCACAGGGCACACAAGTAAACGTTTGACTATAAGTGTAATTGCATCTTTTTAAGGAAGCCAATTACTTTAATAAGTGTTTTAAGAAATATATTTTTTGCTCATCATTTGAGACTTTCCCACATGAATTCGTTAGACCTGCCTAGTGGCTACCGTGCCAAAGTACAAGTAATTCCTCTTCTAAATAATGATCACAAACTGTTTGAAAATGATGAAGTATTTATATTATGTTTTAATGGATAATACTGGCACCACTTTAGGTCAACATATCTCACTCTGTAGATTATGTATTTAATTAGCTTTGTTACTAAAAAGTAGAATGGGTGTACAGCTGACATATACTGTATACAGATAGCATCTGTATTTACCAAAATCTTAGATGAGAACAATTATAAAGAAAAATAGCAATGACTAGATGGGAAAGAACTTTGATTATATCCTTTCCATGTGGTTTGTGGTTTGGTTTTAGACCCATGCTGGTAAGATTATCGAATTGCTCCTCTTTAAATGAATACACTGGAATAAGAAGGAAAGAGTTCGGATGAATTTCAGAATATTCCTTTACTGAAAAATATATAACAGTAATGACTAAAAAATTAGTATCGAAGAAATTGTAGATTTTAGACACGTTCATACTGAGAGAGTGAGATTGCAATAAAGCAGTTAATACAATTTACATAAAGCAATGTGGATTTTAGAATATTCAACAATAATGTTCAATACTCACTAAATAATGCCTCTTATTTTCTGTTTCCTCTCTAACCCTTTGCTAACGCTTTTTACTGTCAGAAGTAAAGTAGCAGAATGTATTAAGTCTTTACTCTACTCTACTCTACTCTACTATTTTCCAGTTCACTTGGTAACTTCCACCCATATCAAATAGAAAGATTACCCACCAATAAAGTTGACAACTCAAACTCTTGACCTGCGGATGAAGCTACCATTATTGTACCCACTAATACATTAGAAGTTCATAGGTAACACAATTTCTCCCATTTCTTTTTTTTCTTGTTTGAATAGAGCTGCTCCAAAACATTGTGTTGTGGATTTCTCAACAAAAAGAAAGGCCTTACTACTAGGGGAAGGGCTGCAGGACTAAGGACCCTAGTCTATATTGGCTAGTAAGGGAGAGGAACGTGGGAGAGAGTGGAAGACTTGGGGCCCTTTGGAGCAAATGATACTATTAGTGTATTGGAAGACCATCTCTTTATTCTGGTGATTTCCCACTTTTACCTCCCTTTTATTTTTGCTTGTACAGTATGTGTTTTCTAGGAAGAAGGGAAAAAAAAATATATTATATATATACTATATATATATATATAATTATATCAATATATAATATTAATATATATATATATCTATATATATATATATATAATATATGTGGCAAATAAATGAGTTCTTCATTATTGGTATTACCATTTTTATTTGGACTAACATTTTTGTCATAGGACAAGCTTTCGAGAGATTTCCTCTCTTCCCCAGGTCAAGCAATACTGATATACAAAGGTTTCTATGACTTAGACAGAGATTAGAAAAGGAAAAAAAGGGGGGAAGAAAAAGAACAGAGAGATGTAGGTGAGGTGGGGTGAGGGAGGAATGTTTGGGAACACAGGAAGGGTGATAAAACAGTGATAAGCAAGGTGAGAATAATGGATGGGGGGGGGGGGGGGGTACACCCACAGCAGCACAGAGGGGGGGGAGGGGGGGGGGGGGGGGGGGGGGGTTAGGATGCCACATTGACAGGGAGACAGGGAGGACTTTTACAACAAATTATGATAGTGTGTAAGAAACCCCATCCGCATATCCGCATTAAGGAACCCCATATCCGCATTAAGCCCTCTTGTTTTGGTGTCAAAGAGTCTTAAAATACTGAGTTCAAATGTTTTCCGTTTGTGGGTGCGTTTGAGCATTCCATTGAGGATTTTGATTTTTAAACCATTTATGGAATGATCTGGTTGTGAGAAATTATGTCCCACTAGTGAGCAGTATCTTCCTTCTTCGTGGTGGAGTATAGAGTCTGTGCATATGCATTCTGCCTTGAAGTTTTTGGCTGATTTTCCCAATGTAGCATCCTTCCATCCTTATCACTGTTTTATCACCCTTCCAGTGTCTCCAAACATTCCTCCTTCACCCCACCTCATCTTACATAGTTACATAGTTACATAGTAGATGAGGTTGAAAAAAGACGTATGTCCATCAAGTTCAACCTATGCTAAATTTAGACAACAGATTCTTTATCCTATAACTATACTTACTTATTGATCCAGAGGAAGGCAAACAAAAAAAAACAGATATCCAATATCCAATATTCTCATAAGGGGAAAATAAATTCCTTCCTGACTCCAAGAATTGTCAATCGGATTAATCCCTGGTTCAACATCCTTCCCATGTTTACTTATTTGGTATATGCTTGTATACCTTTCCTTTCTAAAAAGATGTCCAACCTTTTTTTGAACAAATCTATTGTATCTGCCATCACAGTCTCCATGGGTAATGAATTCCACATTTTAACTGCCCTTACTGTAAAGAACCCTTTCCTTTGTCACTGGTGAAATCTCATTTCTCCCAACTTAAAGGGATGGCCCGAGTCCTTTGTACTGCCCGTGGGATGAATAGTTCTTTTGAAAGCGCCTTATATTGTCCCCAAATATATTTGTATATAGTTATCATATCCCCTCTTAGACGCCTCCTCTGTGCACAGCCCTGAGTAAAGTTCTGATTCTGGAACTGAAACGTTGGTTTTCTGAGTGTCTACATCTTCAATACAACTTCTGAAATTT
>WSYH01011537.1:0-20691 GCA_036426205.1 Ascaphus truei | reverse complement strand
GCCACGTAGTGCGCCAGTACCTGTAACGTACCACGTAGTGCGCCAGTACCTGTAACGTACCACGTAGTGTGCCAGTCCCTGTAACTTGCCACGTAGTGCGCCAGTCTCTGCAACATGCCACGTAGTGCGCCAGTACCTGTAACGTACCACGTAGTGCGCCAGTACCTGTAACGTACCACGTAGTGTGCCAGTCCCTGTAACTTGCCACGTAGTGCGCCAGTCTCTGCAACATGCCACGTAGTGCGCCAGTACCTGTAACGTACCACGTAGTGCGCCAGTCCCTGTAACGTGCCACGTAGTGCGCCAGTCTCTGTAACATACCACGTTGCGTACCAGTCTCTGTAACGTGCCACGTAAAGTACATCTGCCGAGCACTGAAGTGGTTAAAGCAACAGCTCATTGCTGTGTGGGGCGGGAGGGCTCGCATTATCAGAACCAAAGGAAAGTCTCCTGTTGAATCGGGCTAAAAGTTCTGAGATGTCTTTTTACCAGGGGTCAGCTGAGTCATCTACCCAACACCACAGCGCCATCTACCCCAACACCACAGCACCACTTGCTATTATTATAAAATATATATATTTTTAAAAACAACATTTTGTCATGGACTGCACGTACTCCAATTCTCAGCATCAATAAGCACATTACGATAGAAATGTCCCTACAGCTTCTCTGTGCTGCATACACCTGGGTGCTAATATGTATGTCCACACGCAGAACACGCAGATGTATGGTTTAAGCACTGCCCAGTGTTACAGGGAGAGACCTGTAGGGATTGGCTGCACCTCGTTTGATGGAGGCTCCTTGCTGTGTGTCGGGCTTAGAAAGCAAGTCGCTCTAAAATAAGGTTAGCAAAAAGCAATGGCCTTCTAATGTCATTACTGTAGATGGGACACATACATGCAGTGTAGGCTAAAGATCATAGTACTATACAGTGTGAGAACCTCATGCAAGAGGCTGAACAGTACACGTGGGATAGTGCACAGCGCCAGAAGAAACCATTTACCGTAGGGTGATTCTAACAATGGCATTGGATTGTTTAATCCCTTTGTAGACTAGAAAAGCACAAATCAAAATAAATCATCCCTCATAGTGAGCGACAGCTTCTCCTTTCATCTGCTCGCGTGTAAAAACTCACAAACAGCCCCCCATGAGATATTACATCTAATTCACAGGTGGCAGCAGCCTGACATTCTCCGGCATTTTGGGAACAGATGGCTTTTTAACCAGAGTAGACGCGATGAGCCACATTTAGAGGAACGCACACCCGAAGTGAGTCACCAGGAAATAGTACAGGCGGCAAAACATCTCTGCTGCGCACGTACCTTCCCAGGATATACATTACAGTGACGATATATATAAAAGAAAGGATAAATACATGCACAATACACTCAATAAGCAAGTATAGATAAAGTATCTGCTGTCTAAATCTAGCATAGGTTGAACGTGATGGGCGCGTGTCTTATTTCCACCTCATGTACGATGTAACAATACGAAACAGAAAGAGAATGGCAGGAGAAATGGGAGCCAGGAAAAGGAAAACATGGCGGTAAAGATGTCTGAGGTTCCATTTCCTATTATTGCTGAAGGCGGAAAGTGGACAGGGATTGCTGAAGCAGTGGAGGACGGCTCTTACAGTACAAGGAGAGCAGTGTTGCTGTGAGCGAGGATTGTGCAGCTGGGACGTTCCCTCCGGAGACATTATTCTCTAACGCCTCAATGGTGGAACATTCTCCCAGCAGAGAATTAGGCAGAACGCTGCGTGCTTTGGATGACATTGCGTTCACGTCAGAGCTCGTACACACGCACGCGCAGAACACTTCACTTTACTTTTCTTTGACTTTGTCAGGTGGCACCATATTTCTGTAGGTGTTTACTTAATGACCGTTTACATATAATAGAAATCTTGACCTCTGTTCAACACAGTGAGAAGTGGGGGAGCGCACAGTGAGAAGTGGGGGAGCGCACAGTGAGAAGTGGGGGAACGCACAGTGAGAAGTGGGGGAACGCACAGTGAGAAGTGGGGGAGCGCACAGTGAGAAGTGGGGGGAACGCACAGTGAGAAGTGGGGGAACGCACAGTTAACAACGATTCAAGTGAAGCGAATCGTGTGGTGTGTCACCTCATAACACAAAGCGGGATTGAATGTTATGCAGTGTTCGAATACGAGTACATCATACCTTTGGGGGAAACATGATTGATTAAGTTAAGATTTCAAGTCATGCTCCATTTTTAACCCCATCACTACAGGGGATGCTGGTAACAGGAATGCCTTCCCGTACTGTCAGGGTAATACAATCAGTTAGAAGCTCCCTCTACAAAGTAATACGGGCGAGTGACATTCAGTGATGAATTCAGGGGAAGCTGAAGCTTTTACTATTTCACAGCTGAGTAATTCAAGTCTTCCACCAGCCTGCTCTTTACAAGACAAATGACTATTAGTCCCAGGGATGAGTCCTGCTGTCCGCCTTGTTTAGATTGTCCTTTCCACATGATCAAATGCTTCAGAACTTGTAAACACTGACAAACCTCTGTGGTTAAGCGACCGCGCCGATCAATAACGCCAAGGCAAGTCACTGGTGTATCTCAGACAGAGTTTTCTCTGCTTCATCATCCCGGCTTTATAAGAAACACGTCATGAATAAAATATGTAATTACACTTTCTAGGTCCTCGCCTTATTCCTTTCACTGCATTGTTTTTCCCCTTTGTGAAACCTGCATGGAGATACTTATTTAATTTACAGTAAGGTATTGGAGGATATCCAACAAACTGGCAAGAAAATGCCCTTAGGACCTCCTGTTTGCCAGAGTGAAACACTTTGCCATACCAATGTTCTGTTAGGAAGAGTTGACAGGAAGTTCCTTGGCAGCCATATTGATTTTTAATTCACCTTGGGGAACATTTTCAAGATAGATTACTGTATCTAGGCAAGAAAACTCTGTATTTTAAAGGTCTTACAATGATCGCACCCAGGGACATACATCAGTTTCCTTTATCATCTCATTACAAAGTAATGCTCACCATGAAGCCTCTTTTCCGCCCTACATACATCTCCGTTTTGACATGTTGCTATACCCCTGGTTGTCTGCTCATATCTTTCTCTCCTTCACCTATCTGTATTACTCCCTCACACTCTATACACCAGCCAACTGGTCTTGCCACCTTTAAATCAAATCTAAAATCACCGCTTCTGAATAAAGCGTTTCACTGGCCTGGACTTCTGGCCATTTCTCCACACAGCCACGACGGCTCTTACCAAACACTGTGGTATCTGTAACTCTCCCAACATCTCACTTTGATGGTAAGTTCCCAAGGGCAGAGAATATATATATATCGGAGCGTTCATGGAGCTGGATTGAGGCTGTGTTTGCTCGTAGACTGCATCCCAAGCAGACACACGGAGCACTTTCTGTGCATTGATCAGAAGATGAACTTATACTGGTGAACCGCACAGGAATATCGATTATCTGTTGGTGTGATTCAGGACGGTGTTACCTTGTTGGCGGTGATTATTATCACAAATTGCTTGAATTACTAATATTTTTGTGAGTGTTCTTAATCCCTCTCCCAATCCTTTTTTTAACATTAAATGTACTTTTTTACGCTATGGGTCGTGCGCTCTTTGTTTGTATATATATATATAATATATATACATATACACACACAAACACACTGTATATATATATATATATATATATATATATATATATATATAGTATATCACACAGTGTTCGACAAACCTTACATTGCTCGCCCCGCGAGTGGATTTAACCCCCGGCGAGCAAATATTGGCCCAAGCAGCACACGTTTGGGTACTAGGTGGCGAGTAGATTTTTTTGTGTGGGAGTAGATTTTTTGTGATTTGTCAACCACTATATATTATATATATATAGATATTATAGATATATATATATATACACACACATATATACTATATTATATATATATATAGATTGATACACAACCATATATATAGTATATATAATATATATTATTATATATATATAGATATATACCCACCGTATATAACACCTCTTATGTGCCGGGAAATCCATAGCCAGGGACACTAGGTTACAGGCTCCCCCTGGTGAAATCCCTCACGTCCTGGAAATAATAGTCCTGTTCCTGCAGTAGCAGGGAAGGTGAGAAAGGACCACCATCCCCAGTCACTGCAACCAGTAAGTCACACTTACTATCGGCTCAGCCCTGGCAGTACACGACATCTTGGAGAGCCTAGTATACACAGGTCTTGTCTGAGAGGTTACCACGTGCGTCTGCTGGGTGTGATACAGTAGCTGCATCCAGCCACACCACACGCGGCAACCTTTGAAGCGGGTCTCCTCCCCCTGGTGGATTCTGGAGTCCCGGGGACAGGTACAAAGGCGTGGATTTGGCTTTCGCGCCTAACCACACACACTGCAAAATCAGAGCTTGCTTTTTGCATCCTCTGCACGCGGTTCTCCTGATTTTGGCGGGTGCCGCATCTCGGATTCAGGACCCTCCTCAGGGACCCTGAATTCACTTCAGTGCATGTTGGGAGTTCCAATTTGGGGGTGCTCTTTTTCCAAGCAGCCACACTGGCTGGTCATACTCTGCATGCACTGTTCACCTCCTCCTCCGCAGGTGGGTATTCCCAGATTGGGGGTGCTGTCGAAAACCACTCTCAGTTTCTCTGGCTTTGCATCTGATTCCCATGCTGTGCTTAAAAGCTGTGTTAACAGCGAGCATTATCTTATAAGGGTTCCATGTAAAAATGGATTTCAGACAAAAGGTGACATGGTGTGCTCATTTGCATGTCATCTCCCAGAATCCCTTGCTGCAGTGAAAGCACTGTATGATATATATATATATATATATATATATATACACATAAATATATATACAAGAAAGTCATATTGTTGACAGTGTATCCAGCACTGTACAAAGAATTTTGTCGGCACCGCGGGCCCCTTCCTTGCAGTTTACCATTTATTTTGGTTCCCGAGGCCCAGACACAGTCTCCTTCCTGAAACTGGTATCACCCCGCGGCTGAAGAACGCCAAATCATGAACGCCAAGGGATTTGGGCTCTAAAGCAACGAAAGTGGCCGCCCAAGAGACGCGAGTTGTTGTTTTATATAAGATATGGGCAGGGGTTTCGGGGGGTGAATTGCGTTAATTTCCAGGCTCCGGGCCACCCCCTGCTTCCCGCGGTGGGTGTGCAGTTTAAAACTCCCAGACACGTGAGCCAATAGGAAGACACGAGGGATGATGTCACGGCTTCCTATTGGGCGTGTAGCGTGGGACATTTAAGCCATCATTTCTATATCCCCAGCTAGCCCAGCTGGGGCTGCTACCGGCCACCCCTTCCCCAGGTAAGCATCCTGGGAAGCAGGGGGTCCCCGGAGCGGAAACCAGCGCAGTTCAGCTCCAGAGACCCCTGCATCAAACCGTGTCCATTTCTTTTCCTTAAAATGTCGCTTAGACAACTGCTTCAATGGGACAGACAGAAAGGATCCCCACATCCCAAAAACAGTGTGAGCAGCTGCAGAACATCCAAGACTAAGCAGTGCTAAGACACAACGCATCTTACAGTCCCTTCAATAGCACATTAACGTACCGCTATTCTGTGCAATGACTCCTCACAGCTCCACACCGATAATGTTTTAACCGCCCTTCCTGTCATGTGCATAAGGGAGAAGGAGCGGCTGAGTGAGTAAAGACACCGACTGGCACTGAGTGTGAAGCAGGGGAACCTGGGAGAAGGACGGCTGAGTGAGTAAAGACACTGACTGGCACTGAGTGTGAAGCAGGGGAACCTGGGAGAAGGAGCGGCTGAGTGAGTAAAGACACCTGCATCGCACCGATGAGTGTGAGCAGGGAACCTGGGAGGAAGCAGCGGTCTGAGTGAGTAAAGACAAGATGGTACTGAGTGTGAAGGCAGGAGAAGCAGCGGCTCAGTGAGTAAAGGACACTGATGGCATGAGTGTGAACAGGGGAACTGGGAGAAGGAGCGGCTCAGTGAGTAACGACCTGACTGGCACTGGTGTGAAGCAGGGGAACCGGGGAGAGGGAGCGGCTCAGTGAGTAACGACACTGACTGGCACTGAGTGTGACAGAGAGAGGAGCGGCTCAGTGAGTAAAGACACTGACTGCATGAGTGTGAAGCAGGGGAAACCTGGGAGAAGGAGGGCTCAGTGAGTTAAAAACACTGACTGGCATGAGTGTGAAGCAGGGGAGCCTGGGAGAAGGAGCGGCTCAGTGAGTAAAGACATGACTGGCACTGAGTGTGAAGCAGGAGAAGAAGCGGCTCAGTGAGCTAAGACATGATGGCACTGAGGGTGAAGCAGGGGAACCTGGGAGAAGGAGCGGCTAAGTGAGTAAAGACACTGACTGGCACTGAGTGTGAAGCAGGGGAACCTGGGACATGCAGTGGCTCAGTGAGTAAAGACTCTGACTGGCACTGAGTGTGAAGCAGGGAACCTGGGAGAAGGAGCGGCTAAGTGAGTAAAGACACTGACTGGCACTGAGTGTGAAGCAGGGGAACCTGGGAGAAGGAGCGGCTCAGTGAGTAAAGACACTGACTGGCACTGAGTGTGAAGCAGGGGAGCCTGGGAGAAGGAGCGGCTCAGTGAGTTAAAGACACTGACTGGCACTGAGTGTGAAGTCAGGGAAGAGTCGGCTCAGTGAGTAAAGACAACTGACTGGCACTGAGTGTGAAGCAGGGGAACTGGGACAAGGAGCGGCTCAGTGTGAGTAAAGACACTGACTGGCCAATGAAGTGTGAAGCAGTGGAGCCTGGGAAAGGACGGCTCAGTGAGTAAAGACACTGACTCTGGCACTGAGTTTGCAGCAGGGGAACCTGGGAGAAGGAGCGGCTCAGTGAGTAAAGACACTGACTCTGGCACTGAGTGTGAAGCAGGGGAACCTGGGAGAAGGAGCGGCTCAGTGAGTAAAGACACTGACTGGCACTGAGTTTGCAGCAGGGGAACCTGCTTCAATTCCCGGTTTCAGCTCCTTGTGACCTTGGGCAAGTCACTTTATCTCCCTGTGCCTCAGGCACCAACAACAGATTGTAAGCTCCACGGGACAGGGACCTGTGTCTGTAAAGCTAGCAGTGCTATACAAGAACAAACACTGATTATTAACTAAAACCTGCAGGATTGCTTTCTCTATGAAGGTAGTTAGTGGGGGCTGGAATCCAGAAAGGGACGCATGAGTATCTAGAATTACCCCTATGTGGGAGGGCACGTCCGGTACCGTACACATACTTCTCGTGGCAGGCATGTTTGGTGCCATTGCCTCAGGGAGTAGCATATGGCCTCTTATCAACACAACCTGCAGCAGGATGGAGATTTCCGGGAGGGGAGGCTCAGTGATTTTCCTCGTTCATCGTATGATTTCACTGCAGCGTTTGATCATGGAAAAGGATTCCACACAATGAGCCATTTCATTGGATGTTAGCCCAGCGTTCACATGGAGAGTAGCTGCCGACACCTCCCCCGCACCGAGGCTCTCAGTGTGCTCAATGAATGCCCATTATCTCTGGGACGGAACTGATGGGAGTGAGCGGAGGTTGAATTTGAAACGCTGTGTGCATATGTTTCTCTGCGCACAGCACGGCAGCGCAGGATTCCTCTGTGATGTGTTATGAATGCCAAGAAAAGCTTCGGACCACACGGATTAGCGTAAACCATGCAAATTAAATTACTCCGCGTCACTTGGCAACAGATACTGTTTAAGAGGATTGTAACCAAATATTCGAAATATGCCGTGTCTAGTTTTATGAATCACAGAAGTGTGCGGCCCACTTGCTATTTTCCTGGGTTATGTTCTCGATTACCAAAGTACTGTTCAATGAGCCTTGTTTTTCTATGGAATGGGAATGCAATTTATGGAAGTAGGAGTCAAAGAAAGTATTTAATGTATAAAGGATTCCTCCACCATTTGTCCCGTACGGCACAGCTGCGAGCACGTGACTTGTATACGAGACAAGGGTCAATACACACAGCCAACTAGTCGACTCACTTTTCACCTACACAAGGTCCCTCAAATGAGTTATGTCTGCCCCCAATCCGTCACAATATATATCTTTAATCCGCTGCCACCACCAAAGAATTACTCACGTGTGATGGAAATATTGCAGTGTCTCTTTCCATTCATGTATCAAGAAGTTTTATACACTTCGTGACCCATGGGCGCCAACTTGCGATTTAGGGAATGTCAATAGAAGGAGCTTGTGAGAAGTTATTATTATTATAATGAGATGCATCACATTCTGCGTCAATTCTCCCTTCCTCGATACTAAATCTGTGAGTAAAAAGCTTGCTACATGGCAGAGAGCACAAAATGGCGGAGAGCACGAAGACAAGTTTCCGTGTGTGTCTCTGCTTAGTACAGAGACAAGGTACTGGGTACATCCTGCTCTGATTCTACTACCTTACACAATTTAGTATCATCAGCAAAGATGGAGACTTTGCTCTCGATGCCAACCTCAAGGTCATTAATAAACAAGTTAAAAAGTAGGGATTCCAGTACCGATCCCTGAGGTACTCCACTCACGACTTTAGCCCAACCTGAAAAAGTTCCATTTATGACAACCCTCTGTTGTCTGGCCTTCAACCAGTTTTCAATCCAGGTGCAAATATTATTGAGTCCAATTAGCTTTATTTTGTACACCAACCTCTTGTGTGAAACCGTATCAAAAGCCTTTGCAAAATCTAAGTAGACCACATCAACTGCATTACCCTGGTCTAAATTCCTACTTACCTCCTCAAAGAAACAAATAAGGTTAGTTTGGCATGACCTATCCTTCATAAATCCATGCTGACTATTACTAATGTTCCCTGACGGCACCGGTCAGAGTGCAGAACATAAACCGGTTACTTTTGGATCTTCCCAATCTCCGGAGACAGTATTTTTTTCCATCTGTAAACCTTACCGGGAAGTCGGTCATTTTGGCAATGCCATTGACATTTGTTTGTATCTGTGTTCCTCTGCATCCCAGTAGTGATTCCTTAATACCACGGAAGTACCCAGTACCTTGTCTCTGTACTAAGCAGAGACACACAGGGAAACTTGTCTTCGTGCTCTCCGCCATTTTGTGCTCTCTGCCATGTAGCAAGCTTTTTACTCACAAATTTAGTATCGAGGAAGGGAGAATTGACTAATAATTTTGATTTCCATTAGGTATTCCTGAATATTATCCCGTATTAAACCTTCAAGTAGTTTCCCTAAAAAAAAGTTGTTCAAAAAAAGGTTGGACATCTTTTTAGAAAGGAAAGGTATACAGGAATATACCAAATAAGTAAACATGGGAAGGATGTTGATCCAGGGATTAATCCGATTGCCAATTCTTGGAGTCAGGAAGGAATTTATTTTTCCCTTTAATGGGGTTTTTTATTTGCCTTCCTCTGGATCAATAAGTAAGTATAGATATAGGATAAAGTATCTATTGTCTAAATTTAGCGTAGGTTGAACTTGATGGACAAACGTCTTTTTTCAACCTCATCTACTATGTAACTATGTGACTATGTAACTATGTAAGATACTCTGGTGCAAATGCTATAATAAAATAATGAGAAAATGGGACTGTACGTTAGGAAATAGTTACTGTGATATTTTAATGGGGGGGTTGGAAAACCAAAGGGCTACAACCTCCATCCCACCAAAATACAGCTTACTGCAAAAGGTCATCTCACTACATTGGTCTCTCTCTCAATAATTTGATTTTTAACAGCAGTCTCCTCACAGACTTCAATAGAGTCTTGCTTGAACTCCCGCCATCTCTGCTTGGGACTCCTGTTAAATGTTCAAACTTACTGGATTCCTATATTTACAATAGAATGAGTGTGGCCCCAAGTGACTATATTTGAAGCCCTCCCCTCCGTCCCCGTCCCCCCCCAATTCACAAGCTGATGCAAACTGGAAACAAAATTAATGGAAATAAAAAAAAAAGGGGGGAAAGATCCCTAATTGGTGCTTTCAAAACGTCCCTGTGATGTGTAAGTAGAAATAAAGCCGGTTTCTCTTGAAATTGCAATGAAACTATACACAGTATTAGCACGGAGGTATGCGGGGCCGTGGTGTATAAGCAAAGACCATATACATGTGGAATAAATACAGTCTCTACCGCAGCATAATACCCGGTGCGGGGATGGGGGCGGGGGGGACCCCCCCGCATAACGGGAGTGCCCCACGATGGGTGTCCGAACCACACCCCATATACTCCCACAAATAGGTGAGTAGTACCCACTGTGACCACGCTGGCTGATATGGGAATAAACGGTCCCACTCTGTTATATAGCTACTCGGGTATTCACGGTACCATCCACCGAATGAATCTTCGTCCCTGCAGGCCGGCATGAGGCTCGGCATCCCAGGAAGGTGAGCAATTGGAGTTCAAACCGGAGCCCAAGTAAAGTTGCTGGAGGCAGTGGATAAAATGGAATGATTTCATTGGCATAATGGCAGAAGAGAAGGAAAAAGGCACTCTGACGCGCCATCCGTCGCGTGACGCGCCATCCGTCGCGTGACGCGTTATCAATGAGATCTGATATCGGATATAAAAGCGCCACCCGCGTGAGGACCTTTTTTTTCTTCTCTTGTTGTGACATTATGCCAATTAAATAAGGACTTTTTATCCACGGCCGCCAGCCCTTCTTCCTGCGCTGGGCTTCGGTTTTACGCCAGTTTCTCACCTTCATGGAAACAAAATAATATATTTTTTTTTAATGCCAACAGATGCATGTTAAAAAACAACAACAAATCCCAAACAAAAAAAAAAAATACCCCCCCCCCCCCCCCCCTAAAATAACGAACCTGGTGCAATAAAGAAAAAAGTGGAAAGATTTCTAAACACGTTACGGTAGAAATGTGTTCTAAAAACTTGTGCATTTTGTGGTGGGATTTCAAACGCGCCGCCAAAGCTTCTTATTATTACCTTTATAAGCATCCTACATAGGGGCTACCCACATAGGCGCTACCTACCAACGGTTTCCAGGTGCAAAGACAATGTAAAAAAACAGCACCAGATTAGAGAAAAAACCCATAGATCTCTAATCTCTGAAAGACTGCCCCTGTTCTTTTATTAAAGTCTAATCCTACTAATTCCACATCGTGCTGAATCATTTGTGTCCGCACGTGCACAAGACAGCACCAGCAGGACAGGCTTTGGTTCGGTGCCATTGATGTAAACGTCTGTATTTCCAAACTATTAACACATTTGAGACCCAGGTGTAACAGGACGGCCCTGCACGGTGTTATAACGGGGTCGTGTTCTGTGGGGCTGCGTTATACAGCTCATATCTACTGCACGTTCCTGTGTTCCAAATTGTAGCTTTGCTGGAGGAGAATTTGAGATAAAACAAGGCGTGGTGCTATATATGTACAGTATATATGTACTGTATATACTGTATGTACTGTATGGGCGAGTGAAAGAGGTGGGTGTGACGGAACATCTGTTCTGACATGTTCTGTATCTGGATTTAATATCGGCGTTAAACATGTATTCTCTTTATTTTCTGTGCTGTTTTTCTAACAGATGGGAGCCTGGCCCAACTAAAATATAATCCTGGCTAAACCCTGCACTGGAAGATTAAAAGGCTATTTTGTCAAATACTTGCTTTGTCTTTTTGGGTTTACCACCAAATATTGAAGATGAGGTCGCTGCGACTTAATGCGGCTTTGTTTTATGCTGTAACATCAGCGGCAATCTCTTCAAACCTTAGAGCTGGGGGGCTCAGATCCAGTCCTCAATACCCCCGCCCCCCCCCAACATCAGGTTTCCAGGATATCCCAGCTTCAGCTCAGGTGGCTCAATCAGAGGCTCAAAGACTGAGCCTCCGATTCAGCCACCTGTGTTGAAGCAGGAACTGATTGAGCCACCTGTGCTGAAGCAGGTACTGATTGAGCCACCTGTGCTGAAGCAAGGGCTTTTTGAGCCACCTGTGCAGAAGCAGGGATTGATTGAGCCACCTGTGCTGAAGCAGGGATATCCTGAAAACCTGATCTGTAAGTGGGAGAACCAGGTTCTACCAATCCACCAATGAGGCAACTAAACGATGACTGCTTGGGTAACTTAAACACAGTAGCGCCCTGTGGATATTACAGCGCAGCAGTGCAATTACCCGTGCAAAGGGGGGCTACTTTCTCAGGCGTTAGGGCCTCAGAGATACCTGTGCAACATGATTATCACTCCCTGCTGTGCTATGCAGCCTCAGCGTGACCACACCACTTTCTGTAACGGAGGTGGGGGAGGCTCAGGCAGCGGGGTACCTTTTATTCAATCTCCCCCCCCCCTGTTATTTTACCAAGTTACTAAACCGTAGACCCCCTATAATGCAGCGTTGGGGTTTCATGGACGAAACACGACCTTTTCATTTCATGGTGTGAATTTAACGGTGTTATCCAAAGAGGAGACGACAAGAAGTCTTATATCCTTTATTTACAATGCTATGTCTCTATTTATTCTCCTTAGAAGCGGATTTAGCACCACAACCCCTCGAATGCATCAGTTTGCTTTTGTTTCCCCATACGGTTTCTCCTTTTTAAAAACAATTAAAGGGGAACAAGTCCTAATAATCCCCTCACTAGAAAGGATCCTAATAATCCCCTCACTGGAAAGGATCCGAATAATCCCCTCACTGGAAAGGATCCGAATAATCCCCTCACTGGAAAGGATCTGAATAATCCCCTCACTGGAAAGGATCCTAATAATCCCCTCACTGGAAAGGATCCTAATAATCCCCTCACTGGAAAGGATCCTAATAATCCCCTCACTGGAAAGGATCCCTATGCACCATGTCATAGAATCTGTCCCCTTGACACATTTTTCATGAACACCATTTATTTGAGCAACATAAAACTATACACAGATATTGGCGTTCTGCACAATTCTGTGAGCGATTTGTTGCATTTGCGTGTGGTTTGACCAAATAGCAATTCAAAATATAAATGTAAAAGGAAAACAAAATCTGATTTACTGGTCTCATACGGTATGCTCGCACCCGCCCACTGACTTCAAACCAGCGCAGAGCAAAGTCTGTGCCACGTTACGTGGCGCTTTGTGCAGCCCACGCTCACCTCTCCTGTGCCCCGCCGGCAGCTACATTTATTTACCACCTTTGCTTCAGGCCACCCCTATGTGTCGTGTGCGTGTCTGTCAAGTGTGTGCGCGTGTCTGTGTGTCTAGTGTGCGCATATGTGTGGTGTGTATATGTCTGTGTGGTGTGTATATGTCTGTGTCTGTGTGTGTGTGTCACAGCCCTCCACTGATCCAGTCAATCTTATTCCAGCCCACTGGGCTATAAAGATTTGCCCTCTATCACGCTGGACAAATGATAAATTGTGTAAACAAGCACAGCAACCAAGGGGTTAACTTTCATTTTGAAAAATACCTATTTTCTTCTGTCTCCTGTGAGGCACCTTTATCCCTTCACCTGAAGCATGGGTGTGTGAGAACGGATACATCAGTATCACTAGACATTACAAGAAACCCTGTTTATTTCTTTCAGAGTATAACTACACATTGATACTTTACTAGCTTCTAACTCAAGAGTAGAGAGTATTTTGGTATACAGTATAGCAACACTACTGTATGTATCTAACCTGTGGTATAAATAGCTACTGATCTCCTTTCTCTCTGGAGGATTAAATCACATTCAACACTGCAGATTAAATACTAATTCTGCACTCTTGGTGATTAGTCAGGTATTCTGCATATACTCAGCGTCACCCCTACATATAAGTGCTATTAGAGAACACAGTCAGTCTAATGGTCCCTTTCACATTTTAAGACTATGCGTCCTACCTACATTTTTGTGATCCGTGATCTCTTATTTAAATAATTTAAACAATAATAATAATCATGTCATTTTAATCGTTACAATTAAAAGTTCTATTTCATTTATCTGTCATCTCCCATTCTCTCCTTAAAGATATTGAGGGCACAGAATTTGGGACTCTGCCTTCGCGCCCCATATCCTGTGAGAGTAACCTGGGGCACTCTGCTGTCTCCATTAATGGGCCAATAAAACAATGAAAAGAAGCTTATAAAGTGAAGTGACCGGTGACAGTGTACAGATGGACCAGAGATGACCTGATCTTTCCATGGTATCTTCAAAGGGGGCATCATAAAAGGTCCTGGTTCTCCCTGACCAGGAGACAGTCACTATATTACTTAAAGAGCCCCCGTGATGTAAGATAATTACAATCTGGCGCCACTCACGGCGATAGAAGATGAAGATTGGTAACGGGGAAAAGGATGCACGTGCAACAATACCACGTGAGTGCGTGCTGTGTATGTCGGATATTTGTTCCCCCCTCAAAATTAGGAGTCACCCTATCACCCTATCACCCTATTTCCACGTTTTTGGCAACCTCTGCACGCAATGATGGGGGTTAGCGATATTGTAGGGGTTACATGGAGTTAGAAGGTATTTTATTCAAATCACTCTCGCTCTCCTAGTAACAACAGTCATATATGTCATGGGAGATTGACGAGTGGAAGATGACACCCACAGAAGCTCGGCCTGCCACGTATCACAGAGGCAAAGTGAGGAGCTTACAAATGATGAAGTGGAGAACAAAAACCAGAATTTCTCTGATAGAGGCGTTCTTTCAATAACACGTGAATTGTCATAGTTCAATCTCACTAATTCTTGAGTGGAAATCTATTAGGAGTGGGGGAGGGAGAGAGAGGGAGAGAGAGGGAGAGAAAGGGAGAGAGAGGGAGAGAGAGGGAGAGAGAGGGAGAGAGAGGGAGAGGTATCTGTACCGTGTTAGCCGAGCTTAATAATCAAAAATGAATAGACGATACCGTTATGTGGCTAACGAAATGCTTTTATTTGTGTGAGCTTTTGAGATACACTGATCTCTTCTTCCGGCGGTGTTACAATGAATAAATCCTGGGATGTGATTTCGCTTTACTGCTGGGAATTTATTAGATTGACCCTATTGTCGAAATAATGGTGAAAGGCAGGGGTTGCAGACCTGCATAAGACATGTGAATGTGCTCACAAGTGATCTTTTTATTTGCTATATGCAATACAGTGGAGGTTTCTTGTTGCCTTTTTCACCCACCATAACTTAAAACGTGATGGTAAACCCTACTGTCTTGAAAATGCAAAGCCAGCAGTACAACCAACCTCACACTGATGATCCCCATTAAGGTTGAAACATGTCTGTGAATGGTTTCTCTGGCTTTGCATCTGATTCCCATGCTGTGCTTTAAAGCTGTGTTAACAGCGAGCATTAGCTTATATGGGCTCCATGTAACAATGGATTTTCAGACAAAAGGTGACATAATAATCAAATACAAATGCTCATTTGCATGTAATTTCCCAGAATCCCTTGCTGCAGTGGAAGCCCTGTATGCTGGGGATAATGGTGAAAGGCATTGTTGCAGACCTGCCCTAGACACGTGAATGTGTTCACAAGTGAACTTTTTGCTATAGTATATGCAATACGGTGGAGGTTTTTTCTTGCCTTTTTCACCCACGATAACTTAAAGCTGCAGTTCAGGCAATATCCTGCATGTGTGTTTTTTTTTTAAATAAATCAGTTCTGTAGTAAGAAAAAATACTTTTAGCATTTTCTGTTTTAAAAAAAACAACTTTGAAAGACCAATTTTCATGTATTCTATTTTAACAAGCATGCTTGTTCCTATAGCAACGATTTACATTCCCCATATTTAAAGATGTCGCCAAACTTTGCCGATCAATAGACGGAGAACGAGAGAACGAGAGAACGAGAGAGAACGAGAGAACGAGAGAACGAGAGAGAACGAGAGAACGAGAGAACGAGAGAACGAGAGAACGAGAGAGAGAGAGAGAGAGAGAGAGAGAGAGAGAGAGAGAGAGAGAGAGAGAGAGAGAAAAAAAAAATCAGGGTCTTTGAATTTCAAATAAGTACATTTACTGAACCAAAGAAATGGACGTTTCGGCCAGTAATGGCGCCCTGATTCTCTCTCCCTCTTTCTGTATTTATTTGGATTACTCAGGAGCACTGGTAATTGTATCGTTCACATTATTTTAGTAACGGTGTGCAGCATCAACCAGTTTATTTTATTTATATAGCGCCATTAATGTACTGTACATAGCGCTTCGACTGAGCCCCTGATTGAGCCACCTGTGCTGAAGCAGGGATATCCATACAAGTTGGCCTGCTGGTGGCCCCTGAGGACTGTTTGAGACCCCTGGTGTACAGTATCCCATGATCAAAACGATTTTGTTTTTTATATGTATAGATACAAAAAGTATAAGTATTCACAAGCTGACTATTTAAGATCATTTTCATATAAAACATTGGAACAGTATTTCTCTTTACTGCTGGGATTTATTACATTGACCCTATTGCCCTCCGAAGGGAAAATATGACATAAAAAGGCTGTGTGGGAGAGGAGGCAGCTGGAAGAAAACCTGAGTGTCAAGGGTTAAAGAGCATAGGAAAGGAAGAATGGAAAAGGAGAGGCCTTAGAAACACTCCTCTTAACTCTTGCACCCAAAGTGGTCTCCAGGTGCAGTCCTCTCGCCCCCCAAGCCTGCAATGTCTCACAACTAAAAAGGAAAGTTATCATGGCTAGAAAGCAGATGTGTAGTGTGATACATGCTGGATATACACATATTTATCTTCTACTCCCCAAATTGCTGGATGACCCGGGACAAAATATGTTAAAAGAAGCCCTGGTACACTGATGCTCCTTGGTGCACGGTCCCTGCAGGTTCAAAGCATAATTAAAGACGCCGTTTAAGGCGTCCCGCATCTGGATGGAGCATGTTATGTTGTATTCACTCACTGGCAATAGTCTTTGCTTATCCACACAAATACAGGATGATACCGACTTAGCCCATAGGGTAAAAAGACAAAAGAGGCTTTTAGAATACACATTTTAAACAAAATATAGTGGAGGTGATATGTTTAATGGGTAACCCATGTTTAAAAAGAGGGCAAACTTTCGGGATTTCCCACATCCCTTCTTTAGGTGAAGATGCCTGGAGACAAGACCACTCTGGTCCTCTCTTTAGGTGAAGATGCCTGGAGACAAGACCACACGGGTCCCTCTCTTTAGGTGAAGATGCTTGGAGACAAGACCACACGGGTCCCTTCTTTAGGTGAAGATGCCTGGAGACAAGACCACACTGGTCCCTTCTTTAGTTGAAGATGCCTGGAGACAAGACCACAGTGTTCCCTTATTCGAGTGTACAGTATATGCCTGAAGACGGAACCACCCTCATCTCTTCTTCATGCAACATACCTAAAGATACAGGATGCTGCATGAAAGAGACCCAAGACTTTCTAACCGTCAGTTAGCCATTAAATATTTATCATTTTGACCTTATTATTGTGGATTCTTTTATAACAAAAGTATGTATTCTGTTTTTTTATGCATGACTTCAAAAACCTTGCACTCCGTGCTTATCTACAGAACAGGACAATACAGGATAAAGATGTATTGATTTGCCCACATCCTGTGACATCTACACAAAGGTCGAATTTACTGCTGACGGACGTTAGGCTAGTAATCAATTTCTTATCGGTCTAACAGTTGGCCACAGTCCTACTTTTCTTTATTTTACAAGGTAAACTTTCACTGGCAGTCATGTATAGCAACAAAAAAACCTTTGAAAACAGCAGCAATCAGTAACCTCAATGCGCCCCCCCCCCCCCCCCCCATAAAAAAGCAAGGCTAAGGCACCCAGGGACAGTACGTCAAAATCCGGTTAGGTTTCAACATTCCCATCCCCCCCCCCCAATGTAGATAGCCTATGTACATGACAAACTCTTACATAACCAGCTTTCATTAATTACTTCAATGTGAACAACTGCAGCTGCTCATTAGGTTACCTGTAACAGTAGCCCCAATACGCTTGTTCGAGAATCACAGTAATTGAACAAGAAATCAATAGCATTATACTCAAAGGGAGCTATGCAGCAAGGTCTAAAAACCAGCGGCTTGGCCATTACATTGACACTAAGTGGATGATTTTGAACTTGTGTCTCTTGGCGTATATGCATTCAAGTCTTTGCCCCTTTTTGAACAGATGTACCTTGAAAGGAACCAAGTGAGTGAAATCTGGTGGTGGGTTCTGGATACAAACAGAATAATAATACATTTTTATGGCAAAGCACCGATGTGAGACTCGCTGCCAATAAGTGACCCACCGCAAATATTACTAGCCCTCATCATTAAAAATTGCTACTCATTAAGACTCTTCTTGCCTGGAAGACCCTTGAACGGGCCACAGATAGTAAGCAGCGCTGTTTGATAAGAGCGTTTCAAGACTGGAAGACAGGTGTGTTATAGGAGGGTTACTCATGATAATAGGATATACTGTGTATCCTGTGCTGTGGAATAGAACACAAAAGCAAATTGACATCTTGCCAACAGATGGGAAGAAAAGCCCCTTAGAAACCTGAACAGCAGACAGGAGATGTATTCGTTTACCAATAGTTCCCCACCTGATCTACACGGATATAGATCTTAGTTTCAAATATGTTCGGAGAGAAATACAAATCTGACACACACGAAGTTGTTCACTTCTGGATATTAAGCCAGGGGTGATCAACTCCAGTCCTCAAGCCAAGCCACCCCACCCCCCCCCCCCCCCAAACAGGTCAGGTTTTCAGGATATCCCTGATTCAGCACAGGTGTCTCAATCAGTCCCAGCTTCAGCACAGGTGGCTCAATCAGAGGCTCAGTCGAAGACTGCACCACCTGTGCTGAAGCTGGGCTATCCTGAAAACCTGACCTGTTGGGTGGGGGGGCGAGGGCGGGGGGCGTGAGGACTGGAGTTGAGCACCGCTGGCTTAAACCATAGTCCCCTCTGTGTCTACTAAACGCAGCAGCACCGTCCCCCTCACTAAATTCCCGGGGAGTCTCACGGAGTTAGAAACAGTCTCACTGACTTTGTGACAACTGTTTCCAGACATTAAAATGCCACTAGCTTGGACCCTCGCAAGCCGACATCTGCCTGTCCTGTTCAAGCAGCTAAATGTCTTCAGAGAAATGATTCAGCGAAATGCATATTGTTTTTGGCTCTTCCCCATGCCCGACCCCAGCCTCCTCAAGTTCTATCGACCAATCTACAGAGCGTTTAATTATCAACACGCTCGCATTTTAGAGGAGGGTGCAGCACGCTCGCATTGTAGAGGAGGGTGCTGCATGGGGTTGTTGTGCATTTAGTGGAGGGTGTGCAGCATGTGTGCATTGTAGCGGAGGGTGCAGCACGCTCGCATTGTAGAGGAGGGTGCTGCATGTGTGCATTGTAGTGGAGGGTGCAGCATGTGTGCATTGTAGAGGAGGGTGCAGCACGCTCGCATTGTAGAGGAGGGTGCTGCATGTGTGCATTGTAGTGGAGGGTGCAGCATGTGTGCATTGTAGAGGAGGGTGCAGCATGCTCGCATTGTAGAGGAGGGTGCTTGCATGCTCGCATTGAGAGGAGGGTGTGCGCATGCTCGATTTTAGAGGATGGTTGCAAGCATGCGCATTGTAGAGGAGGGTGGCATGGTGCATTGTAGAGGAGGGTGCAGCATGTGGCATTGTAGAGCGAGGGGTGCAGCATGTGTGCATTGTAGAGGGTGCAGCATGCTCGCATTGTAGAGAAGGGTGCAGCATGTGTGCATTGTAGAGGAGGGTGCTGCATGCTCGCATTGTAGAGGAGGGTGCAGCACGCTGCATTGTGGGAGGGGTAAGCAGGTGTGCATGTAGGAGAGGGACAGCATGTGTGCATTGTAGAGGAGGGTGCTGCATGCTTGCATTGTAGAGGAGGGTGCTGCATGCTGGCATTGTAGAGGAGGGTGCAGCATGCTCGCATTGTAGATGAGGGTGCAGCATGCTCACATTGTAGAGGGTGCTGCACGCTCGCATTGTAAGGAGGGTGCAGCACGCTCGCATTGTAGGGAGGGTACAGCATGCGTGCATTGTAGAGGAGGGTGCAGCACGCTCGCATTGTAGAGGAGGGTGCAGCATGTGTGCATTGTAGAGGAGGGTGCAGCATGCGTGCATTGTAGAGGAGGGTGCTGCATGCTCGCATTGTAGAGGAGGGTGCTGCATGCTCGCATTGTAGAGGAGGGTGCAGCTACTCCTATTCCCATGGGTGCAAACCTAGCTGGATTTTAGCAAACCCTTCACAGAATGAAGTTGCAGACATACCCGGTCTGTAGCAATTAAAGAGCAGAGATTTGCTGTCTGTTTTTGGAGATTAGTACTAAAGGTTATAAGAAGAAAACTGATCAGGAGGATTAATAGCAGTGTGCACATTCGGCAGGGAATATAAAACTGTACCTTTTCATTATCAGTGATGCCAGTCAGGTTCTAGGGCTGGAATTCTAGAAGTGACTTCCAATAAGCAGGGTGTGAGCAGGTTTGTACTGCAACAACACGAGAAGCTTTCTGCCCCTGAGAATGGTGTTGGCTGGTTGTGCCAAGCAGGGAAACTTTATGCTATTGCCAACTCTCTCAGAATGTTCGGGAGACCCGGGGGATTGATTGGCGGGGGAGAGAGGGAGCAGGAGGAGGGGGATGGAGAAGGACAGAGTGTAGTGGAGGGTGCAGCATGTGTGCATTGTAGAGGAGGGTGCAGCACGCTCGCATTGTAGAGGAGGGTGCTGCATGTAGAGGAGGGTGCAGCACGCTCGCATTGTAGAGGAGGGTGCTGCATGTGTGCATTGTAGTGGAGGGTGCAGCATGTGTGCATTGTAGAGGAGGGTGCAGCA
>WSYH01011536.1:0-20698 GCA_036426205.1 Ascaphus truei | reverse complement strand
ATACATAAGCTACCTTTTTCCGACCAGTAGAATACAGCTGCGGAGCCATCTCGAACTGGATCTCACATTGGTTGAGAAAGTCACGGCAAGCGTGGGGATCCCCTGCGTAGGTTTTCGGAGCCGGAATCTTCGGAGCTGAGGATAAAGTGGATGTTGAATCTGACTGCGCCAGCGGTGCAGCCACAGGTGGTGCCTGTAGAGAAAAGCCCTGTACCTGTTGGGAGAGGAGAGCCACTTGATCCGTTAAGGCCTGGATTTGTTGGTACATGGCCGTCATCATAGAGTCCACATCAGTCTGGTCTGCGTCTTGTGGGCTCGACATAATGTTACGCCGGTGCTGCCCGCAGACCAGACCCGTCCCTTCTACTGAGGTGAGGAACGTATATGGGCATGCACCCGCAGCAAAAGAAGCGTGTCCGGAGTGTGGTGATTTAGGCATTGCCAGGCCAGGTGATATTAGCTAGCAATACTTGCCGGTACTGGTGAAGAAGTGCCGTCGTCGTTGCCGTTATAGCCAAGGTCAGGGATTGGAGAATTCCGGAAGAGTGTTGTCCAAGCAGGGGTCGAGAGCCAGAGATAGACATCCGCCAAGCCAAGTCGTAACCTGAGAGTATAAGAGAGAATGCCAGAGTAGTAATCCAAGTGGAAACTATGTCGAGCAATGAGTGAGTGAGAGGACAGGCATTATAAAGTGTGGCTGACCAATCAGAGGTAGGGGCAGACCCGGGGGAGTGCGTGGAGCCATCCTGGATAGGTCCACTTGATTGGCAGGCAGGTGAGGACTCTTGTTTTGGCAGGAGGTCCTATTAGTCTGCTGGAGGCGTGGTTTCACTGCTAGAGCAGTGAATAAATTATCTTCACCCGGCGCGCGCTGTTTACGCGCGCGGCCGGGACACATGGCAGCCGCATGGGAGAGGGAAGATCCCGCAGGACCGAGAGAATGCTGAGGACGGCGGGGAACCCCCAGAGCAGCAGGAGGTAAGCGGCGCCAGCGAGGGGCACGCACCATGGCAGCGGGGGTTAAAGAAGGTGAGGAGAATCCAGGGCGCGGGCGCTGCGATCCCAGACTCCTCACAGTGGGTCTGCAGGTGGTACTTGTGGGCATCCGAGGGGTCCTCAGGTGGTCTCCATAGGTCCCTGAAGACCTAAGGTTCCAACCCTGTATGTAAAAAAAAATAAAACATGTCATACATTTAAATAAATCAATACATACATACAGCACAGTAATGTGCAAAATAACTATTATCCAGATATGGATAATAGATTATTTGCCCATTATTAATCACATAAACCAGCATAAATAACGTAAATAAATACAGTTCTACTTACCACAGCAATATGATGTGTGTCCTCATCAGAATAAGCAGCTCCCAGTCCTCCGTTGCCACAAAAATACATTGCAAATACATTCTAATGTCCCCTAACACCTTAATTACCTTATTAGTTCATACTGCGAAATTAATTAAGGGGTTAACCCACCCTGCCCCGATACCCACACACGAGGCCTTACCACCCTCCCCAGGCAACTACCTCCTCCCTTCACCCATTCATTTGTACAGTGGCTTCATCATGCCCATATAATATATATATAATATGGGCATGATTAACCTATAGAACATATATACAGACAAGCGCCCAAAAAGAATCCAAAGTCCCTAATAGAGTCCAAACAGATGGAAGGGAAGATAATCCAAATGCTCCAATCACTGTAAAATCTCCAATCCGGGGGTCCGTGACATAGGGACAGAAACAAAGAAAAATAATAGTGTAATACGTCATGTTAAAATGGGACAAACAACATGAAACACTTAACAGAAGACAAACATAAAACAATCAAGCTGAAAGAAAAATAACTATTAATAAAAAACGGAGCCTGTTGCAGCGGGTCATGAAGGGGTTAAAACCCCAAACCCTACTTACAGCAGGACTGGAATAACAAGCATGTGTAGACAAGTGGGGCAGACGCCTGCAGCAGTGGGGGTCCTCAGGGGCTCCCTGTGTAGTATCTTTCCTTCTACCTTCAAAACACACTCCAAGATGGCTGCCGAGTAAGGGAACTCCACACTCCTGCTTGCCAGCACTGCAGCTTCAATGATGCTGCTTACTGCTTCACTTGACTGACACTTCTCACAACCAGTGTAACTCCAAGGCACCGTGACCTTTGACCCTACGCGTTTCGTGACTGACGTCACTTCCTCAGGGGATGGTTCCGTGACGGTGAAGTCCCATTATATACACTTCACTTATCACTGATTGGATAGAAATATCTAATACCAATTGAGTTTAAAACTTCAGCTCTAGACAATACAACACAGACTAAGACTACCAAATACACACATACAGACCTACAAACATATTAAAAATGAAGATGAATTCACATCAAAGACTGCATAGATAGCAGTAACAAAATATTAATAAGATCCAGACTAAGACCTATTTTAAATCCGTACAGGCAAATAATTACCTAAGAGCGGATAGCCAACATGATCCCAGTTGGATTAAAAATATACCAAAGGGACAGCTCACCCGCCTGAAGCGCAACTGCTCCGACCAGGAGACGTTTGAGGTTCAGGCGGAGGAGCTGAAAAATAAGTTTAAGGCTAGAAAGTATTCTGAAAAACTCCTCACAGAAGCATCAAAGCAGGTTGAACTGATTGATAGGAATAGTCTATTAGAATATAAGAAACCAGCTAAAGACAAGGAATTTAAGGGCAATCTGGCCTTCGTCACACAATATAACGAAATGGCCCCAAAGATTCGCCAAATTATAAATAAGCATTGGCCCATTCTCCAGTGTGATAGTACCTTGGCATCATGCCTTCCAGCCAAACCTAAGATTATTTTTACTAAGGCAGCAAATTTAAAATCACGTCTGGCACCAAGCTGCCCGTTAGAACATGCCAAATCTGTGTCAACAAATGTGAAAAAAGGCTTTTTTAAATGTACAAAATGTACGGCCTGCACGTATAGCTGTAATACCCAAACTTTTAGATCAAATGTGACAACAAAAATGTATTCTATAAAATCCTACATCAATTGTCACACAACATATGTGATTTATTTGCTTCAGTGCCCTTGCGGCCTTCAGTATGTGGGCCGCACAGGGAGGTGTTATCAAAGGAGAGTGTATGAGCATGTATATAATATCAGAAAAGGTCTCATTACTCATAGTGTGTCACACCACTTTTTAACACACCACAATAAAAACCCAGAGGGATTGAAGTGTCAAGCTATTGAAGCAGTGCAGGTCAATTGGAGGGGGGGTGATCAGCTCAATCAGATCAGTAGACGAGAGTCTTACTGGATCTATGAGCTGAAAACCCTCTCACCCAATGGTTTAAATATTGATTTTGACCTGGGAGCCTTTTTAAAACATTAACACACTAAGTGTAATATTTTAAATAAATAAGTATCAATTGTTGTTTTTAAAATATTAAATTATTTATTTATCTTTTAATATACATTTACAATTATAGCTAATTATTAATATTTTAAACATATGAAATAACTTAAATGTGATTATGGAGCAAAGATGTGTTTAATATAGTAAAGTCAAATAACATTATTTTTATTATTGTTTGTATGTATTTGTTGTAAGAGTTTGTTATGTATGTATTAAGGCTGATTGTATAAAGGGCATGACTGACAGCCGCCTAGACCAATTACATGCTGGGGTCTAATTATCCAATTGCAAAGGCTCAGTCAGTATATAAACATCCCATGCCCAGTGATCTATATCCCCTGAAGAAGTGCGCATGCGCACGAAACGCGTTGGGCAGTATTATTTACTACTTGTGCAGTGTGGCAGAGGACAGCATTGGAGCCGTAGTAATCCATAGAGAAGGGACATTTTGGCGATTCCACCCGCCTCCAGGAGTACATTTCCGGCAGCAGAGTGATTGACGGTACCAGGAGAAGAAGCAAGTCGCACGGAGCGACGCACTTCCGGTTTCAGGACTGTGGAGCTTCTAGGATACCACGTGTTCGACGGAGCTGCAGCCGGTTTCAACTCTAACAAAAAACCCCCGCTCATGGTCTATGGCAGTGCTGTAAGTAGGACTCCGGTTTTTACCAACCGGATCCCACACCTGCGATTTTATTGTGTTAAATAAATTCATTTTAGTTTCAGCCAGCCTTATATGTTATATGTTATATGTTTTGTGTAATGTTAGTCTTGTCTGGTGTTGTATATCATTGCATATCTGCACTATGATGTGATTTTCTTGTTTTTCTTCTCTTTAAACATGTTGATGGAGTTCACACAGTGAAGATACAGCAGAAAACTACTTTTAAAGTTACCATCCGTGTGAGAACATTCCCATATTGGACAATCTTTATTCTACCATTGGACAATAGTGGCGCCGGTCTGTATTGTATATTTGTATTAACAAAATATTAATGCAATAATAATAAAAATAATCCTCATATAATAATCTATAAATAATAAAATAATTAATTATATTAAAATAACAAACTCATAGTTATAATCATTCCTACAATTAAACATAAAAATGATAATAACAATCATACAGAAAAAAGGAAACCAGGGGAATATAATGTGATTAAAAAGTGCAACACTATACACTATATTAAGAGACCCTATATTATTTGATAAGAAAGACCCCTAGATCAAAGTCTAGATTTAATCCATTTGGAGAGAGGGTTTTAAACTCATAAATCCAGAAAGCTTCACGTCTGCTAATCTGGTTGAGTTTATCACCCCCCCTCCAATTGGTAGCAGCAATTTCAATTGCTTGACAGCAAAGACCAGTCGGGTCCTTGTTGTGGCAATTCAAAAAATGGTTTGACACACTGTGGGTTATTAGACCCTTTTTAATATTGTACACATGCTCGTATATCCTTCTTTGGAAGGACCTACCTGTGCGTCCCACATACTGTAAGCCACAGGGACAGGTCAGCAAATAGATTACATAAGATGTATGACAATTAATAAAGGATTTTATTTGATAAATTTTCAAAGTGACATTGGACTTGAACATAGTACCTGGTTTACCTTACTTACATGCTGTGCATCTTGTACATGTGAAAAAGCCATTAACTGCATGAGACGAATGAGACTTCTTTTTAGACAGTGGGCAACTAGGTGCTACTAAAGATTTAAGGTTGGTGGCTTTAGTAAAAATTATACTCGTTGTGGGGGTCAATACCTGTGCCAGAGTGTTATCTCTCAAAAGAATAGGCCAATACTTCTTAAACACATGTCTAATACATGGTGCCATCTGATTATATTGTGTGACAAATGTAATATTGTCATCCCCCTTGGATCTGGATTTTTTCCGATACTCCAGTAATGTGGATCTATCAATAGAATCCACCTGGCCCATAACTTGATTTAATTGCTCTACCGGATATTTCCTTTGGATGAATTTCTGTTTCAATTCTTAGGGACTTTGGATTCTTTTTGGGCGCTGGTCTGTATATGTTCTCTGTGTTCTCTCTGGTGTTGTTCTGCTAGTGTTCCTGGCTGCCCTGTACACATTGTGTTATTATTGTTAGTATTTTATTTTATTGCATGTAGCGCCTAAGCACTTTTCTTTGTGTTATCCATGATTAACCTATATACAAAGAAATGGTTAAGGATTAACAAAACATGCCAAAATAAAAACATCACATCTCAAAATCAAAACACCACATAGCAAATTAAAATTAAAACATCACATAGCAAATCAAAATCAAAACATCACATAGCAAATCAAAATCAAAACATCACATAGCAAATCAAAATCAAAACATCACAGAGCCAAATATCAAACACAGCACATTTCCAAATAAAATCATGACTTAGCCAAATGTAAAACCCATCACATCTCAAAATCACAACATCCCATAGCCAATTAAATATCTAACACATGCCAATCAAACAATTGAATGATACAGGGAACATGATGCAAATAATCTGTGCATCATGTAACACTATGCCAATCAATGTTCAAACTAAAAGAAACAATAAATAAATATTGAAATAAATGAACATCAATTAATCCAATGCAAAATCAATTACCCAATTCACAATTAAAACACAAAACAAAACCATTCAGACATAAATGCAAGTTTAAAGTAATCACCATCAGCCAAAATCTAACCACCAAAAAGAAGCCACTATTAAAAAGCAAGCCCCCCCTGAAATAAATTATTGCAAACCCCACTAAAAATTACATCTAACTAAATAAATATTACATTGCACCAACATTTCTAAACAATCAAGCAAACTATATTTAAAATACATCCAAGCAAGGCAAACAAGCATTTGCAAAAAGAACCATTGAGTGTCCCTGTAAGTATGTATATCCATAGGCACATACATAAACACAGGGGCAATAAATGGGCATAAAAAAAAAATAATCACATCAAAAAAAAATTTCACCTAGAAAAATATATTAACATGCATTTATTTTGTTTACTTACCTTTAGATAACCTCACCCACCGAATCCTGGGGACACCGCATACTCACGAACCAATCCATGCACAGGAACAAGGTAAAAATAATAAATAAATAAAACCCCAAGTCTTTTTCTTCTTTCTTTCCATTTGTAATCCATACCGTCACTCTTCGGGGGTCTTCTGGGTCTTCACCTGTCTCTTCCTCTTCATCTGTATCTTCTTCCGGCACGCCCTGGTCCTCTTCTTGATGGAGGAGGTCCGTCCTCCTCGGCTTCTTGCTCTAAAAATCAGTTTGGAGATTTAGTTTCCACAATCTGATTGGCTCCAGTACCATGTGACGGTGGCCCTCTTACTTTTGATGATGTCATGTTAAAGGAAATGAAGCACAGCCATTCTGATTGAAAAAAAATCACATGGTAATGTTTATTGTGAGGCCTAGGAGGTGGGTAGTGGGGCTGTTCTGTGTAGTGTTTGTATTGTGGGTGGTGGGGGTGCGGAAGGGAGTATTGTCCCCAAGGGTGGGTAGGCCTCCGTGGTGGGTAGTGGGTGAGCGTGGTTAGGCCCCACGGGTGGGTAGTGGGGGGGGGGGGGGGTGGTTAGGCCTCCCAGGAAAGTAGTGGGTGAGGGTGGGTTAACCCCTTAATTACTCTAGCGATTACTAACCGCTAAGGTGATTAAGGGGTTAGGGGACATTATACAGCCATACCCCGGTTTAAGGACACTCACTTTAAGTACACTCGCGAGTAAGTACATGTCGCCCAATAGGCAAACGGCAGTTCACGCATGCGCCTGTCAGCACGTCCTGAACAGCAATACCGGCTCCCTACCTGTACCGAAGCTGTGCGCAAGCGGGGAGACTATAGAGCCTGTTACAAATGTGTTATTTACATCAGTTATGTACGTATATGATGATTGCAGTACAGTACATGCATCAATAAGTGGAAAAAAGGTAGTGCTTCACTTTAAGTACATTTTCGCTTTACATACATGCTCTGGTCCCATTGCGTACGTTAATGCGGGGTATGCCTGTATTGTCACTTTGTATTCTTGTGTATTGTTTTCAGCACCGGAGGGCAGGGACGGGGTGAGAATGAGGACGGCCTTCAACGTGGGTGCCTGGCAGGGGTATGTAGGCAAATATCCCTGACGAAGAAACCCGACAATAGGAGTTTCGAAACGCGTAGGAAGGTTTGTGGCCATCCAGGGACTCCGTAGCTGTGCACACCAGGTGGTGACGTCAGCGGAGGAGACGTTTGGAAAAAAACTCTGTTGGCAGCGAGACCACGAGGACTGCAGGAGATCTCCCCGCACTAACGTACGTTCTGCACCCCACAGCAAGCGGCTATTCCTGGCAAAAGACCCCGTACCACGGCACATGTCCTACTCATGGACGGTGAGTAGGATTTCAGTTTTTACCATCGGCGGAGCAGCACAGCTTCCTTAAGCACAAGCGCTTGGAAGCCTTTTCTCATTTATTCAACAGGAGAAAATCTACTGTTTATTAACCCAATATATGTTTTATTTCAATTGTAGTCACAATTGTTTTAACTATTAAATGCTCTTTGTACCTTATCCACCACGTTTAATATTGTCTCAAGGGTAATACACTATTGTGGTGTTCTTTGTTTATCTCTTGTCTCCTTCTCTGAGGTACCTATAGAAGAAACTACTGCACAAGACTCTATTCCATTATCTATCCTCAGCGCCATAGGAGGTTATTCAACACAATCTTCCAATCTGGTTGGAAGATACCAGATCAACCTCTCAGGCAGCTCAAGGACTACCTTCATCACAGACTGTATCACAGGTTTTGTTCCACTGTTTGTATCACTGTATAATATTGATCACACAAGCGCTAATTTGCACTTATTATTTCACCACTTTAAGGTAATGTCCCTACCTTTGTAGAATTGTGAATTTGACTCAAATTATAGAGTCGGCTCCTTGTGACCTAGAGCTAGTCAGGGCCTCATTGTGTCTGCAAAAATGTTATGTACTGCACTGTGTACACTGTAAGCACTATATAAGAAAAAACAAATCTTATAGTAAATGTTGGCCCATAATGAAAACACTACATATTGTTATACACACATGTGATGTATGAACATTAAGCAGGACCCGTGGATGGAAAAATACAGTTTGTATCTCTGAATGTGTTTAATAAAGTACGGATATCATGAAAAGATGACCTGTTGGTGGCCCTTGAGGACTGGAGTAAGCAGAGGGAATCTAACCCTCCTACTGTATGTTGTAACAAAGCCACCCATCATCATTATTTAACCCATGAAACATTGGTTCACAATGGTCTTTGGAAACTAGAATGGTTTGCCGGTGACCCAGCTCATCTAGCAGGGAGCTGTCCAGGGTACTGTAAAAGGGAGCCAGCTAGAGGGCTGGAGCTTGCAGCTAATAACACACATACAGTACTGTACTGTACAGTCAGAACGGGACATCTGGTCGTGCAACGACCACGTCTCCGCTAGCGTTTGGCCGCAGAGGGACCCTCCTTCGCAGCAGCTCTGCCGCTGGACCCTCCTACCGGCTGCTTCTAAATGGTAAGTTCATTTTAGGGTTAGTTTAGTGGTTAGGGTAGGGGCTTAAGGATCGGAATTTTAGGGCAAGGGGTTTAGGGTAAGGGCTTAGGGTAAGGGTTTCAGGTTAAGGTTTTTAGGGTAGGGGGTAGCGTTAGTATTAGGGGTTAAGATTAGGGGGTGTAGGGTCAAGGGTAATGTTAGGGGCTTAATTTAGCGGCGACGTCGCCGATGGTGAGAGATGCCGGCGGTGAGTTGTGGCGGATAAACGCCGGGGGAGATTTGGTCATGACCAAATGTCCTAGACGAATGCAGTAGGGTAATATGTCAAACTCGCAATGTGTTGACACAAGTCACTAATTTATTTAATTCTGAAAGTCAATTCCTATTGTTCCTGTGAAGTCTCTCTTTCCAGTATTGTGCTGTATGATTATATATATACTAGCTGAGAGCCCCGGCGTTGCCCGGGATGTTTGTGGTGTGGGTGTGGCATTTGTGTGGGGAGTGGTCCACGCGGCCCATGTGCGGTGGTAGTGCTGCTGTGGCTGTACTGATGGTGATTGTATCGGTGTGCTGATTTGGGAGGGTTTGGTGCTGATGTGGGGGTGCGGATGTGGGTGTGCCGATGGGGGAGGTGCAAAGGTGGCGATGTGTGGGTGCTGATGGTGTTGATGGGGGCTGGGAATGGTGGGGAGCCGAGAATGCCAGTGTGCTGGGGGGGCATGGGATACCGGTGTGCTGATGTGGTGGTGCTGGGGTGTGTGTGTGTATACATGTTTGTGTGTATACATTGTATGTGTGTGTGTGTATACATGTGTGTGTGTGTATGTGTACGTGTGTGTGTATACACGTGTGTGTGTATGTGTATACACGTGTGTGTGTATACACGTGTGTGTGTGTATACACATGTGTGTGTGTATACACGTGTGTGTATACACGTGTGTGTGTGTGTATATTGTGTGTGTATACGTGTGTGTGTATACACATGTGTGTATACACGTGTATACATGTTTGTGTGTGTATACATGTTTGTGTGTATACATTGTATGTGTGTGTGTGTATATAAGTGTGTGTGTGTGTGTGTACATTTGTGTGTATACACGTGTGTGTGTATGTGTATACACGTGTGTGTGTATACACGTGTGTGTGTATACACGTGTGTGTATACACGTGTGTGTATACACGTGTGTGTGTGTGTGTATATTGTGTGTGTGTATACGTGTGTGTGTATACACATGTGTGTATACACGTGTATACATGTTTGTGTGTGTATACATGTTTGTGTGTATACATTGTATGTGTGTGTGTGTATATAAGTGTGTGTGTGTGTGTGTGTGTGTACATTTGTGTGTGTGTATACATGTTTGTGTGTATACATTGTATGTGTGTGTGTATATAAGTGTGTGTGTGTGTGTGTGTACATTTGTGTGTGTGTCTACATGTGTGTGTATACACATGTGTGTGTGTGTGTATACATGTGTGTGTATACACATGTGTGTGTACACATGTGTGTGTGTGTGTACACATGTGTGTGTGTGTGTACACATGTGTGTGTGTGTGATAGGTTAAGTGACTTGAGTTGTATCTGGATTTTGTGGTTTTTAGGGTCAAGCCAATTGAAGTTGAAATCCCCTAGAACTAGCAGCTCACTCTTCTCATTCAGAGAGGAAATGGAGCCAAGAAATTGGGTGATATCAGTCAAGGATTGTAGAGGGGCTTTAGGGGGGCGGTAGATGCCAGCAAGCAAGATGGGCTTAGAAAAGGGGAGGCAGATTTTGCCAACTAGAGTTTCAAAAGAGGGTGGACTTGGTGGGCAATTTAACAGTGTAAATTGTAAGGTGTCTGCAATATAAAATAACACCCCTCCTCCTCTCCTTGACCTATCTCTCCTAAAAATGGAGTATCCCTGAATGGCAATATTTGCATCAGGGGTTTTAGGGGATAGCCATGTTTCTGTAAGAACGATGGCTTTGGGTTTATGCATAAGGCACCATGCCCTTAGTTCATCCAGTTTGGGCAGCAGGCTCCGGATGTTTATATGGGCGACAGATAGTTAAATGGTTAAATGGTGTTAACCTTCTGATTTAATACTGACTAACCTTAAAACTCACCCCACAAATGAAGCATCCCAATAGCCTGAACTCATGGCTATTGTCCCACACCCAGTCACTCCTACCACCTATTGTGGCCAAGCACTGCCATCTACAGCACTTATTCCCTCACCTGCTGTCTCTCTAAGTCTCCCATCATACCTTTTAGCTAAGCTCTTCGGGGCAGGGATTTCCTTTCCTACTGTCTGATTTTGCGGCGCTTAATGTATTATTATAATTCTCTGTAATGTATTCTTTGTGAAGCGCTGAGTACACTTTTGGTGCTATATAAATAAAGACATACAATACTCGCCCGATCAAAATAAGATACTGGCCCCACCCCCAATTTTAAAAAAAAAATTGAATAAATTCCTAATAAGAACTAATAACAACATTCGTTTTTATAACATAGTTTATTTATTGTATTACATTTATACAATACTACATTTGTCATAGTTACATAGTAGATGAGGTTGAAAAAAGACATGCGTACATTAAGTTCAACCTATGCCAAATTCAGACGACAGATACTTTACTTATAGTATATTGATCCAGAGGAAGGCAACCAAAAAACCCCAGTTACACATTATCCAATGATATCTCATAGGGGAAAAATACATTCCTTCCTGACTCCAAATTATGACAATCAGATTACTCCCTGGATCAACATCCTTCCCATGTTTACCTATTTATCATATCCCCTCTTAGACACCTCTTTTCTAATGTGAATAAATCTAATTTAGCTAGACTCTCATAGAAATACATTAATAATATTAAAATGTATGAATGTGAATTTATATCAAAACAATATATCACATGGAGAAAAGGGGCACATGTTTTCATCAACATTGATTGAACGCCAGCACATCACATCCCCCCCGCATCCCCTCCCCAGCAAATCACATCCCACCCGCGTCCCCTCTCCAGCACATTACATGTCTCCCCCTGCCCAGCACATTGCATGTCTCCCACTCCCCAGCACGTTACATGTCTCCCCTGCATATCCACAAATCCACCTCCACATCCACCCTCCCCTGTCGGCAGGCCTGACGTCACCACTGGGGGTGAGACTGTTGGCAATGGGGCTCTGTGATTGGGTGGAGGATTGTGCATCCGCCTGCAGGATTTCATTCACTGAGGGGAGAGGAGACAGCCCATCCAGCACACAATATGCACTCGCCCCAGGCGAGTACATACATATACACACACACGTTCCTGCTCCTAAAATACAAACGCACAATCAGTCATATTCACAAGCACACACATTAAAATGCGAACTAACAGATTGATACCCTTGTATACACAACCACAATAAGGCAGGTTAGCACAGACACACACTATGTGATATATATATATACATATATATTCTACCTCCAACAGAGAGGTACAGCAATATGTGCGCCCTCATATGCAAATCTCTTCCTGGGTTGGTGGGAACGGGAGGTTGTCTTTGCGGAAGGTAATTCTGCTATCACGGGCCATATTTGGTTGAGGTACATCGACGATATCCTCATGCTGTGGCAGGGCAGTGCTGCAGAGTTCGAGGGTTTCGTCGATGTCCTCAACCACAACAATCTTAATATCAGATTAACATTTAAAGGGAGACGAGAATCCGTTGATTTTTTTGGATTTAAAGATTGTAATCGGCAAATCTGGCCAATTGACTACGGCTATCTTTCTCCAGGGCACCTCCACCAATGCTATTTTACATGCAAATAGCTTCCACCCAAAACACCAAATCTCAGGAATACCTAAAAGTGAATTTTTGAGGCTTAAACTAAACTGCTCAACTAAGGAGCTGTTTGACTTACGGGAAGTAGAGATGAAGGAAAGGTTTTATAATAGAGGGTATAGTAAATCTATTGTAGCCAAGGGTTTGTCCCATAGTACCAAATGCAAGAGGGAGTCCCTCCTTATACCGAAGGCTAAGAAGGGGCTGACAGATCAGAAAATACGATTTGTGGGGACTTATAGTAGTCAATGGTCTAATCTTCAGAGCATCCTCCAGAAGCACTGGGGGATACTTCTGACAGATCCTGAATTAAGACAGGTGTTGGGAGAAAGGGTGACCATGACGAGTAGGTGGTCGCCCAATCTTCGAGACAAAATTGTCAGAAGCCATTATACCCCACATGTTAACCTTCATTTTATGTCTACTTTTGGGAAAAAAGGTTTCTTTAAGTGCACTAGCTGCTCGGCATGCCAGTACATGAATCAAACGGATCAATTTATGAACAGTTCAGGTAATTGTAGTTACAAAATCGACTCATTTATGAACTGTAAAAGCAAAGGAGTTGTTTATTATCTCACTTGCCCCTGCAAGTTGATCTATGTAGGGATGACCACCAGGGAGATCAGATTCAGGGTTCTGGAACATGCAAGGAATACACGTAATGTCAAAAAAGATCTTGATTCCAATAAAAAAAATTACGACTGTGGCTAGGCACTTTCTCCAGAAACAGAACTCAAACCCCAGCCTTCTGGTAGCTTTTGCTATTGATAACATTTCATTGGGGATTAGAGGTGGAGATTTGGAAAAGACCCTGTTACAAAGAGAAACTAGATGGATTGTCCAGTTGGGGAGCATGATACCCAGGGGTCTTAATGACTACCTGGATTTTGTGATGTTCCTTTAAGGGGTCTTTTCCAATTCTGAAAGATTTTGTGTTTGTGGTTTGGCAAATGACTCCAATTATTATCATATCAATCATATCATATCAATATGTGCGCCCACATCAACATGTGCGCCCTCATAGTAGAGCTCTTTTTATTTATCCTCATGCCCCTTTTTAAGTGTTACTATTTTTCTGCTTTATATATGTTTTAATTACATTGTAATAAAATGTGTGTTTTTTTCTCTTTTATTCATACATGTGGTATTGGTCTGTGTTTATAACGTGATCACAGCGGTGATATTCATCAGGCAACAAAACGCTGTGTGTGGGAATCGCGCAGTGCTGATTAGAATTTCTTCAGTTTGATGTAACCTGCTGCATGTGAAATATTCTACAGTGCTGTAATACAAGTCTCCTGGGATCACCATTATGTTATGTTACATTCAATTACAGTATACAGAGGTCTGCTGCTGCTGATGAAAAATCCTGCAATGTAAGTCTTTTGGGATCATCATCGTGTTGTGTTAAATTCAATAACACTGTACAGAGACCTGTCTATGATGGAAACTAGATCAGATCCTTTGCCATGCCCTTATGTTGATGTGCTGTCGGAAGAATACCAGCTGGTGTTACAGCTAAGAGCAGACAGCTCTGATTTCACCCATGCAGCTGGCCAGCGTGTGTTAGCATAATCCCCGCTCCGAAGAGTCTCATTTACAATCTAAGGAGGCAATTACATTGATTACCACGCCCCCCAGATGACACAGTGACCAAAGAAGAACTCCAACTGGCTGTCGTCTGTTTCTACAATAATAAGCATCATTATGATTAGCTGTCTTTAGGAGGTTGAGGATCATTGGCGCGCCCCTATGACGTGTCCTTATGAGCTAATGGAAATGGTTTGCTTTACCTTAAGCGCGCGGAAGTTAAGCATGATATTCTCTATACAGTGTCTCGTCTCTCTTGGGCTCTACGCTCCGTGAAGAAGCCGTGCAGGTTAAACACGTGTCGAGTGAGAGCTGCAGCGGGAACCAGGGACCTTATCTGTGTGATTGTGCCACTTCATAAAGTTTAGGACTCGCCCTTCCCCCTTAGCTGTTTGGCAGTGTACTTCTGCCTGCATCTTTAAAAGAATCAATTGGACTGACTGCCTTCAATATGTGATCAGAATCACATACTTTTCTTGAGGGGGATATATACATCCTCCTTTGTATGTGTTTTTTGGATCAGTACTGTGTATACAACAACATGCATTAACCTTTTGCTACTGTATCTCTGGACTGCCATGTATGGCCATGTATTAATACTGGATTAAGCATTAGGATGATCTCTGGCTGTTTTTCATCTAACATTAGTACTGGTATCTTTACAATGGAATTTTTTCAAAGAATATGATCCTTGATGTTACAACTATGTTTGAGTGGTTTGCATGAGATTATGTTCTAAATTCACTCTTATCTTTATTGTAGGGGTTTTTCCTGCTGACCGGCCGGTCTTGATGACTCAGGGAACTTGTTTCATTGTGTTCTCATTTGCCATTCATGACATTACCTCTCATTAATGTAGTAGTTAGATCCATGTCCTAGCTAGAATTGTCTTGCACTCGCATTGTGTCAGATATAGGGGTCCTGCTCTTTGTCTTTTATATATTTTCAATTTGTTGTAGTCTGAATGAATAAATTGTTTTATTTCTGGGTATATCCGAGTGCTCTCTTTTGAGACTTCTTGCTGTTCTTTGTATATGTATGTATGTATGTATGTATACATTGATACGTACACACACAAACACACACACACACACACACACACACACACACACACACACACACACACACACACACACACACACACACACACACACACACACACCATTATGATTTACAAACACACACTGACACAATAACTATCAGACAGTAACACACACTCACTCCAGTACACACAAACTAATGGTTATACACACATACAGACACGTGCTCCCTCTCATTCTCACTAAACACGCACCCTCTCTGTATACACTTATAGCACAAGTAATGCTACAGTTTGTAGTGCGAATGTTTCCACCATCAAAGTTTATCTGTGTAGGCCCATGGATTTTGGGTAGAACACCCTCAAACCTCCCATACAGCGGCGCGGTAGCCGAGTGAATGGCAGTTTAGAGATTGAGCTTCGTTCCTACTGGCAACAATTAGGCAAACAATAGACTTCTAAAATACATATTTAAAGTGAACAAAGCGAGATGCAGATATCGGAACCTCACAAGATGCCCACCAGATCAAAATCTAAAAAGACATCCTCAGTTTTAAGGGATTGTTTCCAAAAAGGCGATATGGCGCGAGCGAGTAGCTCCAGAGCGCCAACCCCACATGGGGAGGTCTGAATCAGACGAAGATAGATCGGAAGATAGGATCGCGAGTCGGGACCAGCGTCTAGTGACCAGATGCGACATGAAGGAATTTTGCAGAGAAATAAAATCCTTTTTCCAAAATGAAATGGCAGAACTAAGAAAATATATCAATAATGTCAGAGACAGAACTGACAATTTGGAGAAACGTTTAGACTCAACCGTAAGTGCACTACAAAAAATGTTAAAACATTCATTTCTGAACATGCGGACAAACAAGAGGATTCAGAAAATAGGGACAGACACAACAACATAAGGTTGCGGGGGTACCGGAGGTCATTACGGACCCTGAAGAATTTGTCGCAAATGGCTCACACACACTGGAAGAGTTAAAACTAGGTGTCCCAGGACCATTGACAGGACAAACCACTTCAAGCTACCACACTACACGGTACCAAGAGACAAACTCGACCTACAGTGGGAGGCCTAATTTCTGAGCGCCTTAAGGTAAAGGTCAGATACGAGATCAGTTATGTAACATACTGTATGTAATCCATATCTTGTGATGTATGCAATATGTACAGACCCCTTACCCCCACCCTTATGATTTCTGTACCCTCCCCTCCCATTCCTTATTCTTTTCTGTAGTCCTCCTGCCCCCCTGAATAACTTTAATAAAAATTTAAGTTACAAAAAAAAAAAACCCACAAAGTATTAATGAGATGGTATCTCACCCCACTCAAACTATCTACATTCTGGCTGGATACTAACCATTGTGTCCAAGACAGTGTGGAGAACCCGCTGACCTGTTACATATGCTGTGGTCCTGCCCTCGGATCATCCCAGTATGGGAAAAAATTAGAGATTGGCTGCAGAGGATTTTCAACCTCGTAATCTCAATGGACCCATGGCTATTCCTTCTAAATAAACCAATACCGGGCCTGGCCGAAGTAGAAAATAAACTGGTTGCTCATTTTGCAACACTGACGAGGTGTGAGATCGCAGCATTATGGAAACAGAACGAAATTCCATCAATTCTCAACATTCGGAACAGAATTTGGTGTGTGCCAGACGGAAAAGTTGACAAGCCTAGTTAATGACACTGCCGAAATGTTTTGTCTGGACGCCATGGTTGGCACAGACAGACATTCCAGGGGTGGAGAGGACCACAATTTGGCTTTGATAGGTTCAGATGCATTCTCGTTTAAAAGTAGTGATAGATTTAAGGCATATAGGGACACAGAGAATTCCATGGGAGTAACGGAGTGGTGATCATACAGGGACCGGATGCACGGTTACTATGCAAGCTCAAACCCAATTTCATATGATAAACTACCACAGAATGGAGACGCTAGACAGGAGAACGAACCCTCCACCCCCTCTCTTATTTTGTATTTTGATTTTCTTTGAACTTGCTGTTAAACACGATTGGCATTGGTAGTTAAAAGAAACAATGGATGTATGCTATGTCTTTGTACTGCATTAAAACACAATAAAAATCACAGTTATAAAAAAAAACTCCCTTACAGCACCAGGAAATACGTATGATTGAGGAATACATGTGTAGCCCCGGTTCCTTTGAGCTGCCCGAGATCCCCCTCCTTGCGGGCAGCGCGGTCGCGAGTGCCGCCGGAGCCAGCGACGGACCCGCCAGCTGCTTGCAAGGGTGGGGACCGGAGCAGGGAGCGCTCCGAGTCCTGGGATTCTCGGCGGCACACCCGGCTAGCGGGGGCCGCCATTAGAAAGGCGCACGTATGCGCAGTGGTTGCGCTTGCGCAGAAGACACTAGGGAGCTGCGGCGGCCATTAGGAAGTCGCGCATGCGCAGTGGAATCGCGCACGCTGCCCCAATGTATCTATAGCCTCCACGAGACTACAACTCCCATGAGGCCTAGGGAGGAAAGCCCCAGGTGACCCAGAACAGCCAATAGGGCTCAAGGATTCTCGGCAGTTGCTTTTAGATACAGTTGGCAGTTGTGAGTTGGCAGTTGGAGCTGGGGGAGTTAGGGTGTGTGTGCAGGGAGCAGTAGCCCCTAGCACTAGGCCTAGTTACCCCCAGAGGTCTCAGATAAGTTACCATTCCCCAGTTTGTGTTTGCTTCAGGGACAGGCCCTACGTAAGGAGATCTGCCCCTTTAGCTATTTGGTTAAGTTAGGACACCCCTCAGTGTCGAGCAGCCTGATTGCTGGGTCTGGGCTCCCTCAGTTACATAGAGACTATCTTCGTGGAGGCCCAGCCAAGCAGTGACTGTGGCCTGCCGGCTACAGGCGGATCCCCGTCAAGGTACAGACGGTGCGGAGCTGCGGTGATATTATCCACGCTGGAAGTCACCCCACGCGTAGGAGGACATCACGTCGGATCAGACGGATCCATACCGGTTGTATAGCGGTACCCGCGGGCTGGAGCCCCGGGCAGGTATCTATAAATAGTGCACCAACACGTCCAGGGATAGCGCTATCTCCATCACACGTGGGTGGGTTTGGACATAAGGTACTCTGGGGAATACTTATGTTGATGTGTGCACCCGGTGCACTTCTATGTGTACGGCTATATGCATTATTCTGTGTGGTACAGGTACCGAAGTTATTAGTATAGGCAATAGTAAACAGTTATTAGCATACACGGTGTGCGTGTCTTATTATTGTGGTTCCTGTAAGAGGACCATCCCACTCAGGTGGGAACCCTTACAGGTGGAGGCGCTGTGTTCGACTACAGATCAGATAACCCCAGGCTCCCAGTGGCGGAGGTTCAGGTCTTCTGTGAGCCTATCAGGTAACGCACCACACCCGGTAACACAAGTGTAGATTTCCCCACATGGTCCCCATCTGCGATAGGGGGGGGACACTCACAGACACACAGGCACACTGACAGACACACAGGCACACTGACAGACACACAGGTACACTGACAGACACACAGGCACACTGACAGACACACAGGCACACTGACAGACACACAGGCACACTGACAGACACACAGACACACTGACACACTCACAGGCACACTCACAGACACACAGGCACACTCACACACTCACAGACACTCAGTCTGTCACTCACACACTCACCGGGTCACACGTGGCAGCAGTGGGGTCTCCGCACGGCACTGGGCCCTCCACATGGCTGGGATGCCTCTCCAAGAAATGGGACACACAGCCCAGCGTGGGCCTCAGCAGCAGCAGCAGGTCCCGTCCCCCCCGAAGCGGCCGACGCCGCACCACGCTCCCCGGACACCCCCGGGCAGCAAGCGAGGATCGGGGCAGGTGATTAGGGGGAGATCATGGGCAGGAGGCGGACTGGCGCAGGAGGCGTGCACAGGTGAAGCTGGGTTGGCACTTCCCCTTCCGTCCCACGTGGGGAGCGGAGGGTGCGGGGGGGCTGGATCGCGTGCTTGTTTTGGACTTCCCCCTCCGTCCCACGTGGGGAGCGGAGGGTGCGGGGGGGCTGGATCTCGCACTTGTTTTGGGCTTCCCCCTCTGTCCCACGTGGGGAGCGGAGGGGGGAGGGAGAGAGAGAGAGACACACAGAAAAAAGAGAGACACACAGAAAAAGAGAGACACACAGAAAAAGAGAGACACAGAAAAAGAGAGACACAGAAAAAGATAGACACACAATAAAGAGACACACAATAAAGAGACACACAAAAATGAGAGACACACAAAAATGAGAGACACACAAAAATGAGAGACACACAAAAATGAGAGACACACAAAAATGAGAGACAAACAAAAATGAGAGACAAAAAAAGAGAGACACAGAACACACACAGAGAGAATGAGAGACAAAGACAGAGAGAGGGCGAGGGCGACACAGGGAGAGGGCGACAGGGAGAAGGCGAGGGCGACACAGGGAGAGGGTGACACTCACAGACACACACTCACTCTCACTCACTCAGACACTCACAGACATGCAGAGACACACTCACGCAGACACTCACGCAGAGACACACTCATGCAGAAGACTCACAGACACACACTCAGAGACACACACACACACACACACACACACACACACGTGACTAAAAAATAGTCCATTAACTGGTACAAAGGAAGTGACCTTTTTCTACAAGGTTTAAATATTCTAAATTGTTTACAGCAATTTACAGGGTGCCCTTGTAGCAGTGGGAAGAAATTATACATAGTTATTCATGAAACTATTCAATCATTTTTTTTTCTTTGTTACTATATCAATTCTAAAAAAAGTTCTTAATGTCTTTTACAAATAACTTTTTTAAAATAAGATTTGAACACTGATGAAAAAAATCACATCACAGAAACCCTGTTACTTTTTGAATTACCCTCTGAAATATAATAAGCTTTATTTACACTGGCCTGTTTGATTGAAAACATTAGCAATGTTTTTTTTCTAGAACAAGATACAAATATAAAAAGAAATGCCAGTTTTGACAGACACACAGGCACACTCACAGACACACAGGCACACTGACAGACACACAGGCATACTGACAGACACACAGGCACACTGACAGACACACAGGCACACTCACAGACACACAGGCACACTCACAGACACACAGGCACACTCACAGACACACAGGCACACTCACACACTCACAGACACTCAGTCTGTCACTCACACACTCACCGGGTCGCACGTGGCAGCAGTGGGGTCTTCGCACGGCAGTGGGCCCTCCACATGGCTGGGGTGCCTCTCCAAGACATGGGACACACAGCGCAGCGTGGGCCTCAGCAGCAGCAGG
>WSYH01011535.1:0-20700 GCA_036426205.1 Ascaphus truei | reverse complement strand
AGGTCTGAGAGACTGAGCCCAGCCTGCACGGACCCAGCACCCTGACAGGTATGAGGGACTGAGCCCAGCCTGCACAGACCCAGCACCCTGACAGGTATGAGGGACTGAGCCCAGCCTGCACAGACCCAGCACCCTGACAGGTATGAGAGACTGAGCCCAGCCTGCACTGACCCAGCACCCTGAGCAGGTCTGAGAGACTGAGCCCAGCCTGCACGGACCCAGCACCCTGACAGGTATGAGGGACTGAGCCCAGCCTGCACGGACCCAGCACCCTGACAGGTATGAGGGACTGAGCCCAGCCCAGTGATAAAACAATCCATTAGCTTAATATTATATTTATTAGCTGTACACTGTTTTGGGCTACTTACATCAATACAGGTTGTTTGATCGGTATGCTACGCCACATGACGCACAATACACTCATACAGGGAAAGCGCCTTTGAGTTCTCACAGCGGGTAACTTACTCTCCAATCAAGGCCATTTGGTGTCAATTGCTTTTTCTGGTTTATTTTAGGCATAGACACTTTACTATACACCATGGCCATCTATCTCTCTCCACTCCCTCCCGCCTCAGTACATTATATTATTAATTTATTCACTATATGTTAACTAGACACTATTTAATTATTCTATTAATAAATGCTTTAAATTTTAATTAATTGCCAGGAGTGCACTCCTAAATGATTTCTAGTTGTTAGCGTTGGCCACAAACATGCCTTCACTCCTCAGCTGTTGTTAATTCATGTTAATTTCTGCTCACCAGTTGCACCCACCGTCATCCTAGACGTGTAAGGCACAACTATATTACACTTATATCATTAATTTAGTGAGCATTATATTCTCTCTTTTTGTTTACTGTACCAGGACTTACATGCTAGGCAGGGTAGATTAGCAGCCAAAAAAAGGCATGGCTACACATACACAACTCGTATAATGCTGTAGGTATCTGCACAATAAATAAACACACAATCTCAGCCAGCTCTAACACCAGACCCCATTGTATCTGTACAATATTAATCTTGTTTACCAGGTGCATGATAAGCAAAAAGAAATGATTCTGTTTCACAATTGTGCGTCTTTTAACTAAAGTCTCCCGGCTCCAAAACTGTGTCTGCACGAGATATTAAACCAGATTCATCACAGGAAAATCTCCCATTGCTTTTAATGGGATTCCTTTTCTCTAATACACCTGGTGCTGTTTTTTGCACTACTTTTGCCCCAGTTTAGCAGTTGTGGGTGTTTATTGTGATATGTGGAATGTAACATGTGGCTGTGTTCTAACTTTTGATGAATCACACAGTGTAATCCTGATACCTGGGGGTTTGGATATGAATCAAGCATCAAAGCACATTTCCTCCCCTCGTACCATAACTTACGGTAAACACTCACCGACCACAATCACACACAGTGCACAACCACAACAATTACTACGGGGGAGAAGTATTGTTGTTTAATTAGACAAGCACAGTATGTTGGTGATGTTTTTGTTATCCTCCTTGCCTGACTCCGTGTAAATCACAGGGTTTGGCAACTATAATTTTGCAAAAATAATCTTCACAGTACAGCAGCAAAACAGTTTCCGTGGCGGGCAACACAGAAAAACATTGGTGAATAATCGAAAACATTTTTCCCCACACATTAACAGCAGAAAACATAAACTTTTATTTTGCATGCCCAGCCGCACAATGGGTGTAAAATATAACCATCCTTACCTGGGTGAAAGGAGTTTATATTGAGTTGGATATATATACATAGCAATGTGCAGTCCCTCATACCTGCTCAGGGTGCTGGGTCCGTGCAGACTGGGCTCAGTCCCTCATACCTGTCAGTGTGCTGGGTCTGTGCAGGCTGGGCTCAGTCTCTCATATACCTGCTCAGGGTGCTGGGTCCGTGCAGGCTGGGCTCAGTCTCTCATACCTGCTCAGGGTGCTGGGTCCATGCAGACTGGGCTCAGTCCCTCATACCTGTCAATGTGCTGGGTCTGTGCAGGCTGGGCTCAGTCCCTCAGACCGATCAGGGGACTGGGTCCGTGCAGGCTGAGCTCAGTCTCTCATACCTGCTCAGGGTGCTGGGTCCATGCAGGCTGGGCTCAGTCTCTCCTACCTGTCAGGTGCTGGGTCCGTGCAGGCTTGGGCTCAGTCCTCATACCGGCTCAGGGTGCTGGGTCCATGCAGGCTGGGCTCAGTCCCCTCATACCTGTCAGGGTGCTGGGTCCGTGCAGGCTGGGCCTCAGTCCTCATAACCTGTCAGGTGCTGGGTCCGTGCAGGCTGGCTCAGTCTCTCAGACTTGGTTAGGTGCTGGGTCCGTGCAGGCTGGTGCTCAGTCCCTCATACCTGTCAGGGTGCTGGTCTGTGGCAGGCTGGGCTCAGTCCCTCATACCTGTCAGGGTGCTGGGGTCGGTGCAGGCTGGGCTCAGTCCTTCAAACCTCAGGGTGCTGGTCTGTGCAGGCTGGGCCAGTCTCCCTCATACCTGCTCAGGGTTGCTGGGGTCCATGCAGGCAGGGCTCAGTGTCTCATACCTGCTCAGGTGCTTTCCGTGCAGGCTGGCTCAGTCTCTCATACCTGCTCAGGTGCTGGTGGTCTGTGCAGGCTGGCTCAGTCTCTCATACCTGCTCAGGTCTGGGGGGGGGGTCCTTCAGGCTGGGCTCAGTCTCTCATACTCGTCAGGGTGCTGGGCCGTGCAGGCTGGGCTCAGTCCCTCAACCGGTCAGGGTGCTGGGTCCCCGTGCAGGCCTGTGCCATGCCTCTACCGCTCAGGGTGCGGGTCCGTGCAGGCTGGGCTCATGTCTCTCATACCTGTCAGGGTGCTGGGTCCGTGCAGGCTGGCCTCCAGTTCTCTCATACCTGCTCAGGTGCTGGTTCCTATGCGGCTGGGCTCAGTCTCCTCCACCTGTCAGGGTGCTGGGTCCGTGCAGGCTGGCTCAGTCTCTCATACCTGCCAGGGTGCTGGGTCAATGCAGGCTGGGCTCAGTCCCTCATACCTGTAAGGTGGTGTCCTGGGTGGGTGTCTGGTCTGCAGGCTGGGCTCAGTCTCTCATACCGGTGGGGTGCAGGTGCTGTCCGTGCAGGCTGGGCTCAGTCCCTCATACCTGTCAGGTGCTGGGTCCGTGCAGGCTGGGCTCAGTCCTCTCAACCTGTAGGGTGCGGGGTCCGTGAGGGGCCGTGGGCTCAGTCCCTCATACCTGTCAGGGGTGTGCGGGTTGTGAGGCGGCTCAGTCCCGTCATACGTGGCCTGGGTGTGCGGCTGGGCTCCGTCAGGCTGGGCTCAGTCTCTCTCTCATACCTGCTCGGTCATGGGTCCGTGCAGGGCTGTCCTCGTCTGTCATTACCTGTCAGGGTGCTGGTCCGTGCAGGGGGGCTGTGCGGGGAGTTCGTCCTCGGGATCCGGTGTTCAGGGTGCTGGGTCCGTGCAGGCTGGCTCAGTCTCTCATACCTGTCAGGGTGCTGGAGGGTGCATAAGGCAGGGCTCAGTTGTCTCATACCTGCTCAGGGTGTGCTGGTCCGTGCAGGCTGGGCCAGTCTCTCTACCTGCAGGTGGCTGGGTCGTGCAGGCTGGGCTCAGTCCCTCACAGACCGGTCAGGGTGCTGGGTCCGTGCAGGCTGGGCTCAGTCCTCCACTGTCAGGGGCTGGGTCCGCACGGGCTCAGTTTCATACCGGTCAGGGTGCTGGGTCCGTTCAGGCTGGGCCCAGTCTCTCATAACCTGTCAGGGTGCTGGGTCTGTGGCAGGCTGGGCTCAGTTTTCGTTCCGTCAGTCGACCTGTACTGGGTGCTGGCGTCCGATGCAGGCTGTGGGCTTCAGTCTCTCTACCTGCTCAGGGTGCTGGGTCCTGCAGGCTGGGCTCAGTCTGTCCATACCTGGTCAGGGTGCTGGGTCCGTGCAGGCTGGGGCCAGTCCCTCAGACTCGTTCAGGTGCTGGGCTCCGTGCAGGCTGGGCTCAGTCTCTCAACTGCTCAGGGTGCTGGTCCATGCAGGCTGGGCTCAGTCTCTCATACCTGCTCAGGGTGCTGGGTCCGTGCAGGCTGGGCTCAGTCTCTCATACCTGCTCAGGGTGCTGGGTCCGTGCAGCTGGGCTCAGTCCCTCAACCGGTCAGGGTGCTGGGGTCGTGCAGGCTGGGTCATCTCTCTACCTTCTAGGTTGCTGGGTCCGTGCGGCGGGCTCAGTCTCTCATACTGTAGGGTGCTGGGTCTGCAGGCTGGGCTCAGTCTCTCATACTCTGCTCAGGGTGCTGGGTCCGTGCGGCTGGCTCAGTCCTCTATACCTGTCAGGGGAGGGTCCGTGCAGGCTGGGCTCATCTCTCTTCAGACGGGTCAGGGACTTCGGTGTCCCGTGCAGGCTGGCTCAGTCTCTCATACCTGTCAGGGTGCTGGGATCCATTGCAGGCTGGGCTCAGTTCCCTTCTACCTGTTCGGGTGCTGGGTCCGTGCAGGCTGGTGCTCATCTCTTACCTGTCAGGGTGCTGGGTCGTGCAGTGCTGGGCTCAGTCCCTCATACCTGTCAGTGGTGCAGGGTATGTGCATGCTGGGCTCAGTCTCAACCTGTCAGGGTGCTGGGTCGTGCAGGCTGGGCTCAGTCCTCATACCTGTCAGGGTGCTGGGTCATGCAGGCTGGGCTCAGTCTCTCATAGAACCTGTGCGGGTGCTGGGTCCGTGCAGGTTGGGCTCAGTCTCTCATACCTGTCAGGGTGCTGGGTCCGTGTCAGGCTGGGCTCAGTCCCTCAACCGGTCAGGGTGTGGGTCCGTGCAGGCTGGGCTCATCTCTCAGTACCTGCTCAGGGTGCTGTCCGTGTCAGTGCTGGGCTCAGTCCTCTCATAACCTGTAGGTGCTGGGTCGTGCAGGCTGGGCTCAGTCTCTCATACCTGTCAGGGTGCTGGGTCCGTGCAGGCTGGGCTCAGTCCTCAACCGGTCAGGGTGCTGCGTCATGCAGGCTGGGCTCAGTCTCTCCTACCTGTCAGGTGCTGGGTCCGATGCAGGCTGGGCTCAGTCTCTCATACCTGTCAGGTGGACTGGGTCCTTGCAGGCTGGGCTCAGTCCCTCATACCTGTCGGGTGCTGGGTCTGTGCAGGCTGGGCTCCAGTCTCCTCTATACCTGTCAGGTGCTGGGTCCGTGCAGGCTGGGCTCAGTCTCTCATACCTGCTCAGGGTGCTGGGTCTAGTGCGGACTGGGCTCAGTCTCTCATACCTGGTCAGGGTGCTGGGCTGTGCAGGCTGGGCTCAGTCCCTCATACCTGTCAGGGTGCTGGTTCGGTGCAGCTGGGCTCAGTCCCTATACCTGTCAGGGTGCTGGTCTCGTGCAGGCTGGGCTCAGTCTCTCAACCTGTCAGGGTGGCTGGGTCTGCAGGCTGGGCTCAGTCCTCATACCTGTCGGGTGCTGGGTCCGTGCAGGCTGGCCTCAGTCCCCATACCTGTCAGGGTGCTGGGTCGTGCAGGCTGGGCTCAGTCTCTCATACCTGCAGGGTGCTGGGTCAGTGCAGGCTCTGGGCTCAGTCCCTCATACCTGTCAGGGTGCTGGTCCGTGCAGGCTGGGCTCAGTCCTCATACCTGTCAGGGTGCTGGGTCTGTGCAGGCTGGGCCAGTCTCCTCATACCTGGTCAGGGTTGCTGGGTCGTGCAAGGCTGGGCTCAGTCCTCATACCTGTCGGGTGCTGGGTCCGTGCAGGCTGGGCTCATCTCTCACGACCGGTCAGGGTGCTGCAGGTCTGTGCAGGCTTGGGCTCAGTCTCTCATACCTGCTACAGGCTGCTGGTCCATGCAGTGCTGGGCTGGCTAGTCCTCATTAAAAAAAAAAAATCGGGGGGGGGGGGGGGGGGATCGCGGTGTATGTGCAACTCAATAACAGGTTGGTGGTACGTGGATTGATTCTGTGCCCAATGACATTTAACAAACACTAAACACAGATAGTAAATCAGGAAGGCTACTAATTATAAAAACCAGGAAATAGCTGATACTAAACACTCTGCTAAATTGATTAAAGCAGTAAACAAAATAATACTTTGGTCTATGGACATGCCGTCCAAATATAATCAATACTGTGAGTGTATGCCCCCTGCAAGATAACTACACACAGAGCACAATTGACGATTCACAAATCAATTCACAAGTGACTAGGTGGATCTGTATAACAGATGCTGACAGGCTAGCTGTGCTGATGATAAATGTCAGTAAAAGCGCAACAATGTGCAACTGAATGTCTGATAACCACAGAACAAACTGACACAATGACTCACAGTACAGAGACAGGCTAGAACTCAAACCACGAGCTTAAACCTGGATGCGATCGCGTTTAAAATTGAGACAGCAGCAGAGAACACAGACACAATGTAACGATACTACCAGTCTCTCTCAGCGTGAGGGAACTGAGAGAGACTGGTAGTATCGTTACATTGTGGGGCTTATGCAGAGAGGTACGGTAGGGTATAAATAGGCAGGTTTGCGCCAAAATTTTGTGTTTTGTGAGAGATAGTGGCGAGAATTTGGCGGGGCTATTCAAATTCGGCAGACGTGTGGCGAGAATCGTGATCTCGCCACTACGTAATAACGCAAGATTCCAGTAGCTCCGATGCGCTTGAACGCGCCAATCGGAGCTACTATATGGCGCGTTTTGGTGAAATTTTGGCCGCCAACAAAAGTTGGCTGTATTGTGGGCTATTACCGCGCGGCTCAGAATGGCGAGTTTCACGCCAAGTGAAACTCGCCTAATTAGCTATTTCCTACACTCCGCGCTACCGGAGTTCCCTGCATACCATCACAATATAATCAAATCCTGTGGCAAATTTTATCCGTACCTCTCTGCATAAGCCCCTGTGTCTGTGGGGCTTATGAAGAGAGGAACGTTAAAAAATTGTAAAACGGCTATAAAATAGCCACAGAATTGCCGTTAGTTAAGGTCTTATGCAGAGAACGTCGTTACCTCTTGTTACACATTTTGGCGAGTTCAGATTTGCCTTAAACTCGCCATACCGTAGCGCGAGCTAGATAGCCAACATTATATGTGTGTGTGTCACTTAGTAGCTGTGAGTGTGTGTGTGTGTAAGTAGGGAACCTGTGTGTGTGTGCGTGTGTGTGTTTATTAGATAATATTTTACAAATAAAACAAAAGGCATGTTGTGAGAATACATTATTTATTAACATTGTGCAACTTTGATAACAATATTGAGTTACGCACACACACACGCGCACACGCATACACATACACACAGACACACACACACACAGAAAGGCACACACACACACATGCATACACACAGACACACAGAAACACACAGAAAGGCCCACACACACACACACATGCACACACATAGACATACACCCACACACACACACACATGCATACACATACACATGCACACACATAGACATACACACACACACACACACACACACATGCATACACATACACACACATGCACACACATAGACATACACCCACACACACACACACATGCATACACATACACATGCACTCACATAGACATACACCCACACACACACACACACACACATGCATACACATACACACACACATGCACACACACATGCACACACATAGACATACACCCACACACACACACACACACACACATGCATACACATACACATGCACACACATAGACATACACCCACACACACACACACACACATGCATACACATACACACACACATGCACACACACATACACACACACATACACACACAGAGGATACATGGATCGGGGCAGAATGGGGAACAGAGCTTAAGGGGGTGGACCGTGGCCGGCCGCGTCTTTGGCCGGGGGCGGCCCAGTGACGTATCGGAGCTGGTTCGCCCTAATTGGGCGAACGGCTCACGTGACCGGCCAGTGTCTATGGTGAAGGCGGCGAAAAACTGCTACTTGCCATCTTTTTCTGGATACCTGAAACTCGCCATACTATTGCACATATTGGCGCGTTCGCGCTATTCGGACGTTCTGGAATAGCACGATATATTAGTATGGCGAGTTCCAGGTTCTCGCCACGTGTTTGGCGACTTTTACACTTTACAAAACTGTTCTGGCGGATTTTAAAAATCGCGCCATTTTCTCGTGACTCAAAGCATTTCTGGCGAGTTTTCTGGCCAGAAGATGGCGCAATTCCCTTTCCGATGCTCTCTGCATAAGCCCCTGTGTTCTCTGCTGCTGTCTCAATTTTAAACGCGATCGCATCCAGGTTCAGCAGCCTCTATTCACTCGGTGGTTTGAGTTCTAGCCTGTCTCTGTACTGTGAGTCATTGTGTCAGTTTGTTCTGTGGTTATCAGATATTTAGTTGCACATTGTTGCGCTTTTACTGACATTTATCATCAGCACAGCTAGCCTGTCAGCATCTGTTATACAGATCCATCTAGTCACTTGTGAATTGATTTGTGAATCGTCAATTGTGCTCTGTGTGCAGTTATCTTGCAGGGGGCATACACTCACAGTATTGATTATATTTGGACGGCATGTCCATAGACCACAGTATTATTTTGTTTACTGCTTTAATCAATTTAGCAGAGTGTTTAGTATCAGCTATTTCCTGGTTTTTATAATTAGTAGCCTTCCTGATTTACTATCTGTGTTTAGTGTTTGTTAAATGTCATTGGGCGCAGCATCAATCCACGTACCACCAACCTGTTATTGAGTTGCACATACAGTGATAAAAACAATCCATTAGCTTAAATATTATATTTATTAGCTGGACACTGTTTTGGGCTACTTACATCAATACAGGTTGGTTTGATCGGTATGCTACGCCACATGACGCACAATACACTTATACAGGGAAAGCGCCTTTGAGTTCTCACAGCAGGGTAACTTACTCTCCAATCAAGGCCAATTTGGTGTCAATTGCTTTTGCTGGTTTATTTTAGGCATAGCACACTTTACTATACACCGTGGCCATCTATCATCTCTCCACTCCCTCCCGCCTCAGTACATTATATGTAGTTAATTATATTCACTATATGTTAAGAACCTATTTTAATTTATCTATTAATTAAATGTTAAGTTTTAATTGCCAAGGAGTGCACTCCTAAATGAGCTTCTAGTTGTTAAGCGTTGGCAACAAACATGCCTTCACTCCTCAGCTGTTGTTAATTCAAGTCCTGGTACAGTGCAGCAGTGTTAGGCCCAATCCAGGGTTTTCCCCAGCAGTGAGCAGCTCCCTTGAGTGACAAGGGGGGAGGCGGGCTCAGGCCTGTGTTCTGCCCAATCCTGGGCTCAGACCTTGGACCCTACCCCTCGGTACTTAAGGGGCTGCACTTAGGGTTGCCAGGTGTCTTATCCCAAAATACTGGACACAATAGTGAAAGTTACGAAGTGCTTGAGAAAAGTCAGTGGGGTCTTTGGAGAGTGCGCCCTCCCCAGAATTTTTTTTAACAAAATAGAATATGAAATGGTGCAAATTGGTGCATACTTGGAGTGAAATGTAGAAAAAAATTGCATATATAAATAATATACCTGCAGTCATACAACCAATAGCGAGAAATACTGATCTAAAAACTCACTATAAATAAAATTGAAACAACTATTTCCAATGTTATTTTTAATGTTTTAACTTTAATATTAATGTAAACTTTACACTAACAGTAGCAGCAATTGTCTGACTTCTACAGTGCCAATTGCAGGCTACATCTTTACAGTAGGTGCCGGTATTCTTTCTGGGAATTCCAAGATGGCTACTGGGGTCATATAACAGAAAGCAGCAACATCATGCCCCCGATGACATTGCAGCTTCCAACTGGCCTGCAAGAATGAAAATGACATGGAAGCCATTTTGATTTCCAATATGGGAGCAAAAACACTGGCAACTAAAAATCATTCTCAAGAACCAGGGGACCGCCGAGACTAAAACCTAAAAAGGGATATTGCCCTAACACCCCCTCCCTCCCCCCACCTCCCTTCCCCAATTAAAATTCAGTAAAGAATGTAAATAATGGTACAAAAATATAGCAGAGAATCAAAGGAATGAATCTATAGCAACCCTTTACAAAGTCACATCCCCTTCTTCTTCCGAAACATGCTTTGGCACACCACTTTTTGAGCCCTGCCCTCTCTCTAGCAGTGCACCAATTGTATCTAGTGACTGCCTGGTCACATGATCTTCCCCACAGCACTTTGCATCTCTTTTCTTGCACTGACAGCTATTTAGTGAACCCCTGTGCCGAATCTTCGAGATTGATCACAAGAGAACGGATGTATGTCTTTATTTATATAGCGCCATTAATATACATAGCGCTTCACAGTAGTAATACATGTGACAATCATATAAATAACAAATAACACAAATAACAGAACATGGGAATAAGTGCTTCAGACATAAAAATTAACATTTAGGAATAGGAGCTCCTGCTCCGAGGAGCTTACAATCTAATTGGTAGGTAGAACGTACAGAGACAGTAGGAGGGCGTTCTGATAAGTGCATCTGCAAGGGGCCATGCTTTATGTATCATGTGCAGTGTTCGACAAACCTATACATTTGCTCGCCCCGGGCGAGTGGATTTAACCCTCGGGCGAGTAAATATTGGCCCAAGCAGCACACGTTTGGTACTAGGTGGCGAGTAGATTTTTTTGTGTGGCGAGTAGATTTTTTGGTGATTTGTCAACCACTGATCATGTGTATAGTATTAGCCACTCATATGCTTCGTTAAACAGGTGTGTTTTAAGGTGGGTCTTAAAGGTGGATAGAGAGAGTGCTAGCCAGGTATTCCAGAGGTGTGGGACAGTCAGTGAAAAAGGTTTAAGGCGGGAGAGGGCTTTAGATACAAAGGGGGTAGAGAGATGACATCCTTCAGCGGAACGCAAGAACCGTGATGGTATATAGCGAGAAATTAGGGCTGAGATGTAAGGCGGGGCAGAAGAGTGTAAAGCTTTAAAAGTGAGGAGGAGAATTGAGTGTGTGATGTGGGGTTTGATAGGAAGCCAGGAGAGGGATTTCAGCAGGGGAGACGCTGAGACAGATTTAGGAAAGAGTAGTGTTATTCTGGCAGCAGCATTTAGGATAGATTGTAGGGGAGACATGTGAGAGGCCGTGTCCTGGAACAGGATTATCTTATTCCTGTGTCATTTGCAGCTCACAGACAGTTGCTGTCTCCTTAGTTCAGCTGCCTGTAATTTCTTCTGTCCCAGCAGCTAGCTGCATGTGAGACGGCTACATTGTTTCGTTATTTCCTTCCAGAACCCTAGTTAGTGAGTTGCTATAGCAACCTCAGCTTTTCTCCTAGAATGGGCTATTCTATTTCCCCCCCTGTCCCTGCTGACACTTAGTTCAGTCCTATACTTTTCCTGTGTGACACTTAGCCCTTACTTCCTTTTCACCCTGGAGTCTGAATGAGTATAGAACCTGGGATGACAAAAAAGAAAAAAGCGCAAGGCCCATAGAGTAGTAAAGTTAGGTTTATAAACAATTAAAAACGGTTATAAACACTCACAGCAGGATAGTTGGTACAGGCACTTCGGTACTAAGAGTGACCGCAGGAACAGAGGTACTATATTCGTCTGCTTGTTCAGGTTAGGTGAATCTCAGCCCTCCTCCTTCACTCGATCGGCGATCTCATCCACTTCCGCGTCAGATGACTCGTGACGTCGGCGCGTGTCATCGATCAGGGGTTGGACTACGGGTAGTCACCAGCTCCCTCTCCAAACTCGGCGGTTAGGGAACTCTGTCGTCTGCGTCCTCCTGAGTAACTTAGTGTAGCCTCCCAATAGTCAATGGCAACCAGAGCAATGTCCGCCCTATGCGTTTCAAGGACTCTGTCCTCTTCGTCAGGGGCACTTTCATTGCTGGTTGCTCAGTTCATGGTCGTATTTATAGTGCAAGAATACGTTTTTAAAAACAATTAATCAATTACATCAGTGCCAATTAAGTACATGATTCCAGTGTCCTCATTAAATGAATGCATAAGTGACCTAGAAGTACTTCTATTACATTAGCAATTTGTTGAATGTTAAGATTAAAATTCATCAAAAGAAAAGATAAAATAGAAAATAAATACAATATTTAAAAGTTGTTTAATTGGCTATAAAATAGCTATGTTAAAATCACTGTGAACACTGAAATCAGTTACCTTTACATCACAGTTAACCACATGTTAATATAATTAAATATCAATTGTATACTTGTATCATATGAAAACAATAATTACCATTATATCACAGTTAAAACACAGTAAAACCACATATTGGTATAACTAGATAATTATACTAAGTAAAAAATCTATCTGTATTAGTAATATTTTTACAAATTTATTTATATATTAGATCATAAGAAAGCAGCCATATCGATTTCCTCATTGAGCCCATTGGGGGACAAGGTGTTAAGCTGATGTATCCAGTAGGTCTCCCTCTGTCTCAACCTTAACACCCTGTCCCCTCCATGTTCATTAGGTCCAATGTGTTCTATTCCTGTAACCTTTCATTGGGCAGGATCCTTATTGTGTTTATGGAAAAAATGTCTAGGGACACAATGAGTCATTAGTCCTTTTAAAATATTATTCCTGTGTTCTAAAAAACGGTTTTTAAGACTTCTCTTGGTTCTATTTTTGCAGGCCGCACTGACACTCTAACAAATAAACCACAAATGTCGTTTTACAGTTAATTAATTCTTTTATCGGATATAATTTAGATGAGTGTTTAGATTTGATTGACACAGCCCCCTTGTTTATGTGTTTATACGTAATGCACCTGCCTCCACAACAATAGTTACCCACAGTTTTAGAGGACACTAATTTAGTATTGCATGAAGTCACAGATTTCCTTAGTTTAGAAGGTGCTAATATGTTTTTAATGGTCCTCGCTCTTCTATACACAATTCTAGGTCTATCCGGAATAAATGGCGCTAATAGAGGGTCACATTTTAATATGTCCCAATGTTTACTCATTATGTTTTTTATTTGTGTGGATGCTCCATTAAATTGAGTGATAAACAATGCATCCTGGCTCTCCTGTTTGTTTTTATTCTTGTCACTCTTTTTAAGTGTTAGAGATCTATCTGTGTTCAAGGCTCTCTGATATGCCTGTTGTATGTTATGCTCATTGTGACCTTTGCTTAATAGTTTTGTTTTTAGTAAAACCGATTGTTTGATAAAGTCTTCCCTTTTATTACAATTTCGCCTAATTCTTAAGAATTGACTATAAGCAATGTTGGCTATCCACCTAGGATGATGGTTGCTGGCAGCATCCAAAAATGTGTTACTATCTACCTTTTTATAATGAGTGGTAGTAATAACCTCATTATCGACATTGCTTGTTAACACTAAATCTAAAAACACTATACAGGCATACCCCGCATTAACGTACGCAATGGGACCGGAGCATGTATGTAAAGTGAAAATGTACTTAAAGTGAAGCACTACCTTTTTCCCACTTATCGATGCATGTACTGTACTGCAATCGTCATATACGTGCATAACTGATGTAAACAACGCATTTGTAACAGGCTCTATAGTCTCCCCGCTTGCACACAGCTTCGGTACAGGTAGGGAGCTGGTATTGCTGTTCAGGACGTGCTGACAGGCGCATGCGTGAGCTGCCGTTTGCCTATTGGGCGATATGTACTTAGTCGCGAATGTACTTAAAGTGAGTGTCCTTAAAGCGGGGTATGCCTGTAGTTGTTGGACTAAAATCATGCGTGAATTTTAAATTAAAACAATTAGAGTTGATGTATCCTAAAAAATCTTTTAGTTCTGATATGCTCCCTTTCCATATTATTATAATATCATCTATTAAGCGCTTGAATAACACTAGGTTAGCCAAATGGGATTATTCCAGATGCATAATTCCTCCCAGTACCCCATCACAAGGTTTGTGTAACTGGGGGCGAAGGATGTCCCCATGGCTGTTCCCTTTTTTTGAAGATAAAATGAGTCTTGAAATTTAAAATAATTCCTTGTTAATATGAATTGTACACAGTCTAAAATAAATTCTCTCTGTATAGAAGATATAGATACATCCCCAGTTACAAAATGATCTATTGATAACAATCCGTCAGTGTGTGATATGTTGGTATATAAGGATGCAACATCGCATGTAACGCAAATAAAATCTTGTTGCCACTGTACTTGTTGAATGAAATTAAGTACATGTGTGGTGTCTTTAATGTGGGATGGGAGCTGGACTACATACTCTTTTAGAAAGGAATCCACATATTTGGACAGATTAGACGTTAGACTATCAATACCTGCCACTATGGGCCTGCACGGTGGTTGGATAGGGTTTTTGTGTATTTTGGGCAAGTGGTATATAAAGGGAATTTTGGGATAAGTTATTGAAAGATAACCATACTCCTTCTTGTTGAGTATACCCACTGCTAGAGCCTCTTTTAGCATTATCTCTAGATCAGTTTGAAAATCTCCAGTGGGGCCCCTTTTTAACAATTGATAAGTGGTGGTATCATTAATTAAACGTAAATCTTCTAAAATATAATCCTCCCTATTCTGTACCACTATGCCTCCCCCTTTGTCCGCCTGTTTGATGACTAAAATGGGATCATTTTTAAGATCTTCTATAGCTTGTAATTCCCATTTGAATAGATTGCTCTTCATATTTTTAATATAAAAATCCTGCTCACACAGTAATTTAAAATCTTTGCAAACCAGTGCAAAGTAGGTATCTAAAAATGTCCCCTTGGATTGAACGGGGTCAAAAACAGACTTGGGTTTAAAACCTGTGTGTTTAATAGCAGCCTCTATAGGATTTGTAACGGCAACATTTGATGAGAGATCATGAATGGTAAATTCTTCTAATTCTAATAAGGAATTGTCTAAATCATGATACGTAAAATTTAAAATATCATTGTCCACTATATTATCTCCATTGTTATTGTTAAAATTCTTTAGTTTAAAATAGTGTAGTTTTAGTGTCATCTTCCTAATAATTTTTTTTAAATTGATAAAAAGATCAAACAATTTAGGTTTGCTCGAGGGTGCAAAGTACAACCCTTTCTTTAAAACATATGTAGCCAGGTCACCTTTTTCCCCCTTCGACCTCCCATGGAGCCTCCGTGGCCAGGACCCATGGCGGGTACTGCCGGAGGCCAGCGGCAGACCCGACGGCCATTCCAGAGGGTGGGGGCCGAGGAGGGAGTGCACCGGAGTGCAGGAGATCTCCGGCGGCTCTCGCGTAGGGCGCCGCCATGTTGCGCCGGTTCGCGCATGCGCAGTGAGCCCCCGGCGACTGTTCTAGAGAGGCATTGACATGGGGGGCCTATTGTGAATGTTGCGGAGTGCGGTTATTGAAGCCTAGTGTACCCCAGCCTGCCGGCCCCACAGAGGACGAGGAGCCCGTCAGTATAGCTAACCCATCTACCCCTCTCATAGACATTTTGGAGGGCCCGTGTGCCGTCGTGAACACTCTAGACCCGGTTCCCGAGCAGGAATCACCTGCCCAGCTAGCTATGGAACCGAGCGAACCATCGGTGGCGATGCGCCTACCGGCGAACCACCCCAACGGTGATACAGAGGAGACAGAGGAATCACAGGGTAAGGTGTCTGTACCCCCATCTTCTTTTAGTGATTTCAGTGACCAACAACCAGCTGTGGTGAGGCGCCAGCCGGCGAGCTACACCAGTGAAGCTGGAGATAAAGACTCACCTACCTCAGTTGCAGTGAATCCTGATATGGGCCCGTGTGCCCTAGAGGAAGTGTATCCAGATGTCGTGGACCCTGCTGTGGGCCCGTGTGCCCTACAACGGCCAGTCCGGCCTACAGAGGTACCTTCGGTACCAGGCTTGGGATCAGTACCTGTCGACGACGACATGGGTGAGTTGACTGCCCCAGGGGTGTTGGGTGTGAGCCTCCAGGTGACCGCGGAGCACGATAGCTTCTTAAGTCTGGACACCTGGGCGAAAGGCTCCACTCGACATCGCGTCCTGGCGGAGGTGTCCCCCCTAGAAGATAGCTGTCCCACAGTGCGAGTGGACCAGTACCTACCGGCTTTCGTCTAGGTGAAGAAGAACGACAGCAGCCAACCAGCTGTGGTGATACGCCCGTCGGCAGACCACACCCAGAAGGCTGAAGTATCAGCGGTGGACCCGGCTGTGGAACCGCTGCACATCAATATTCCCCAGCAGCCCGCAGTGGTGCGGCCGGAGCGGCAGAAGAGGCTCCCGGCCTTGGCGACTCCCCGTGTACAGGAAGGACATCCGGAGATGGTTCCAGATGAAGAGAAACCCATCGCAAGCCAGCAGAGTGGTAAGGAACCCCCTTGCTCCCCACAGGCTCCGATGGAGGTGGCCGTGAAAAAGGCCAGAGTTATGGTTCCAGAACTGAGCGAGAGCCCGTGCGCTCTAACCCATATGGTCCCAGGACTGGGATCCAACGCTCCCGAGTTTCAGGACAGTGAGTGGACTGTCCCAGACGTGTTGTGGACAGGCCCCAAGACAGCCGAGGTGGGAACTGACAGCGTCCCCGAGGACCTGTTGGCCACCGGGAGTCACCGCAGTGGTAAGGTATCTACCCTTTACCCCCTGCCAGGTGAAGCAGAGACTTTGAGTAAAGAGACAGTGTCCAATTCTCGCTTCTCAGTGGAAGCGGCCCATTCGCCAAGTAGTGGACCGCGGGAAAGGTCCTGGCCGCCTGGCCTGCTGCTTCCCGGCCGTGGACGACCGGGTAGAGGCCCGTTTGAAAGACAATGTGCTATTCCTTCCACCAGGGGGAGGAAGTAGTACTGAGCCAGTGACTGTTATTTCAGAGTGTGCTCTCCGAGAGATTGACCCCGGGGAGGCTCACGGACACAAAAGTGAGGTACCCCCATCTGATCAGTTAGGGGTACCCCACAAATGGTCTCAGCGAGCAGCTGATACTCAGCTGGCCTCGGGTAATAATGGGTGTGATGGGCCATGTTTCAGGGATGTTACAGTCGACCTGTTAAGTGTATCGGTTATGCCATGTAATTTTTCATTGTGTAAACTGATGCCAGGTTATGTCGTTCCCCAAGCGACGGCATTGGGTGTTTCACCAAGGGGAGAGTGTAGCCAGATCACCTTTTTCCCCCTTCGACCTCCCATGGAGCCTCCGTGGCCAGGACCCATGGCGGGTACTGCCGGAGGCCAGCGGCAGACCCGACGGCCATTCCGGAGGGTGGGGGCCGAGGAGGGAGCGCACCGGAGTGCAGGAGATCTCCAGCAGCTCTCGCGTAGGGCGCCGCCATGTTGCACCGGTTCGCGTATGCGCAGTGAGCCCCCGGCGGCGCAACAGAGTCGCACATGCGCAGAATGTAGAGCTGAGGTAGGGAGAAGTCGCGCGAGAGTAGGGACAGTGAGGGAGATGTTGCGGCGGCCATTAGGGGTTAGTGTAAGCCAAGGGAATGCGCACACGCGGCCCCAATGCAAGTACAGGTGCCCCGGGACTACAATTCCCATAGGGCTTAGCAAGGGAGGCCAATAGGGCTGCAGGACTGCCAGGAGAAGTTTGCGGGCTTGCAGCTACGTGTGTAGTCAGAGTCAGGAGCCCAAGGAAAGAGGTAGGGTGCAGGAGTCAGGGACTCCCTGCACTAGGCCAGCGGCCCTAAGGTCCAAGTTAGCCCTGATTCCCCACCAGGTTAGTGAGTGTTGCCAGGGACAGTCTCAGGTTAGGGACCCTGTCACTCACTGTAGTTAGAGCTGGGGAATAGAAAGGGATTAAGGGGGCTGAGTGTTAGTCTGCAGAGCGTTGCGGCAGGCTTTCGGTGAAGTGAGTGGCATGAGACAACTGGGGGGGTTCATAGCGGTAACCAGTCCGGGGAGCCATAGCCCAGGGTCCGTGTTGCAAGTGGCGTGAGGCACTGGGGGGGTTCATAGCGGTAACCAATCCGGGGAGCCATAGCCCAGGTCGGCGTTGCGCGTAGTATGCGGCAACTGGGGGATTCATAGCGGTAACCAGTCCGGGGAGCCATGGCCCAGGGCCCGTATTATGAGTAGGGTGGGGGCAGAGACCTAACTGCATAGGATAGGCAGCCCTGTATGCCCTAGGAGTTTACCTTAAGCCACTTAAGGATGCTGTGCTATAGGGACGGCCTATAGTGCAGTGTGTGTCACGTTGCTATACTGTCAGATAGGGACTCAGCGGACGCTGCGGTTCCAGTGACGGAGTTCGGACCCACGTTGGGGTCCACAGAGACTATCGCCCGGATAGGATCAACGGATTCATCGCACGTCTGACCCTTTGTGAAGTGTTGCTGATCTGAGCACCGGAGTGCTCGGCAGATACTATACAGTCATAAGTGCACCAACGGGCCCTTAGTGTAACTGTGACTGCGCAGTCACCCACGTTCTCTCTGCAAGAGTGCGGGACATTGGGTGGGGTTCTATGGACACTGGGTGGGATCACCTGGTGTTGGGAAAGCGTCCTGTGCGACGCAGTGGTAAGTGTCTCCTCGAGAGAGGGACACCGGTTATGTTGGTACCTGTCATGATATGTGTTATTTTATGTTCCTAAGTAAATAGTATCAGTTATTATATATCACTGTGTGTGAGTATTGATTATTAGTGATTGTCCTGTGAGGAACCACTCCCCCTCTGGTGGGAGCCATCGCAGGTGGAGGCGCTGCATCGTTGTAAGTGAGTACCCCTAGTAAAATTGCCCCAGGTTCCCCGTGGCGGAAGCTCAGCCCTCCTGCGAGCCAACAGGTAATGCACCACACCTATGGTAACATTGTATGTTCCCTTGCACCCCACACTGTATCTGTGATTGGGGGGGGGGGAATACCCGCTACACATACATATGTTCATTACTTAGAACTTTGGAGGAAAGATTAAATATTCCCACTTCTCTTAGTGTCTCTGATGTGGGGAACCAAATTTGTCCCTTCTTCTGTCTCTTGATCCCCCCTCTTACCTCTTCTTGTATTCCGTGGGGCCCCTTTGTCTTTCATGGGTGGAAAAACTCCATCTTTCTTAGATCTCTCTCTATCCTTTCCTTCTCTTTTTCCTGATAGGTATTTCTGGTTCGTGACCTTGTAGTTCTCCCTAAAAAATGTTCCTTGGGTGTAGACGCCTTCTGTGCATTAGAAATAGTGGCATTAGTTATAGGGACATATGTTTTGGGTCTAGCCCCCAGTCCCAAACTATTATTGGTTCTGACCTCTCTCCTTGGTAATGGAGTCTCAGAGTTTCTGATGGGAGAGTACCTGTAACTCAATGGGATATCTAATGCAATAGTATCAGGATTTCTCCCTTCTTTGGATAGGTTATCATTGTCTATCCTCATTGATACTCTATTATTAAAGTCTTGTACAACACCGCCTGTATGGAAATGGGTATTTTCAGGTATCATACTAATACCACTATCCTTCAGATTGGGCTTAGGTGGATTCCTATCCAAATGAGTTATATTAGATTTTTTATTGTTTTTAGTTTTATCTTTCGACCAATTACGTTGTTTGTTATCAAGATAATCTTGCTTATCCCTTAGGAATTTTTCCCGTTTGTTAATTTTAGTGTCTGTTTCAAATTGTTTAATACGTTGATTTAATATATCACTAAAATTAATATAATTTTTATCCAATTCAAATTTAGCCATATTTTTAAAAGATTTTTGAATTTCAATTTCAAGATTTTTACATTGTTTATCTCGATACGAGATTAGCAATTTCATAAGAGCCGTGGAACTTCTATCTAAAATTTCATTCCATGTCTCTGTGAACACTTTATCCTCAAAGGTAGGACTTTTATTAATTCGAAGCCCTCGGGGGATTCTATTATTAGTTAGGTACTCACTCAAACTGGTTTTATCCCAGAAAGAAAAGGTTTCATCTTTGAGCAATTTGTCTAATTGCCAAAATTCACTTTTAATATCCAATGTTGAATTTGATCCTGAGACTGTATTATTATTACACGGAAAAATTTCTTTAATATTACCACGTCTTGACAGCCTCTCATCCAAAAAATTATGTTTAGATGCATTATTCTGACTATTTATGGACTCCATATTTTTTAAGTAGAGCAGCCTCTAAATGGTTGTGGGATGTTAATATGGTCTATGAGTAAGTATGACACAGTCAGGAACAGGTGGGTATAACCCCTCCGCTCTCAACTATGTCCACCAGCGCTCTTACTTTAAATATATATACAATGACATATACAAATAGGGGAAAAAAGGGATTAACACAGTGAATTAAAAGAAAACAGTATATTAAAACCATAAAAATGATACTTATATATAGAAGATTTTCACATGCTGTGTGCCCAAATAAAGAGTCCAAACTTGATTCGCAAAAAATGGGTACATCTGGAACCAACCTCGGGACCAGGAGAAACTAGAGACAGGGGATGACAAAATAGAAAAAAGCGCAAGGCCCATAGATGTAAGGAATCCGCTCCACGGTTTACGGTTTGCCTCACCTTGCAGACCTGTGCAGTCCTGGAACGCTTCTTCTGTTATTTACTGCAGCCTGGATTCTCTCACCAAAGCAATACTGCCACACACTCCCTCTGGTATCTACTGCAGCTGTGCAGCCTATCACTGCAACCTAGACTTGCATTCACTCATTGGAGCAGTACCTTCACACCCCCCTCCGGGGATTGGCCCGCTGGCCTTTAAGTACTGCTTTCCCACAATGCTCCCTGCCGAGCATAGTCCTTTCCGGATGTCTTTCTGTTCTGCCACAAGCTCCCGCTTGTTCTCCTGTGCTGAAGCGGAGGTTCTGCCCTGCGTCCTTCACCTTCCTTCAAGCTCCCGCTTGTTCTCCTGTGCTGAAGCGGAGGTTCCGCCCTGCGTCCTTCAGCTTCCTT
>WSYH01011534.1:0-20701 GCA_036426205.1 Ascaphus truei | reverse complement strand
GACTCTGTGCCCTCCCCCTCTGTGCCTTACGGAAGAAGTGTCCTAAATCATAGTCAGTCTAGTGGTGAGTCTGGTCTGAGGAGGAGTGGAGCTGAGGAGACAGGCTTTCAGCCTTTAAGGGGTTGAGAGTAGGAGACCTACAAGATTGCGAGGCCTCAAGATTGCAAGAAGGCCAGTACCATCCAGAGGCCTGGGACTGATCCTGAAAACCCATGCATACGCTGTAATGACAACTGCAGTGGCTGCCTTAATAAAGGATCCTGTTTTATACCTCTGCCTAAGTAACAGTCTATTGCTTGAGGTATGCTTGAGAACTGTCATGGTGGGGACTGTCTCCAGGACACCTGGAGCCTGCTTTGACTGGAGGCACTGACACAAATAGAAGAGCCTGACGGATCACAAAAAGCCTGTCCTGTTTCCCCTTACCATCTCGGACCCTCAGCATCTCCTGAGCCCCCCCCCCCCCCCCCACCCCACCCCATTTTTAAAGAATTCTCTCCCTCTTAGTCCCACCTCTTCCACAAGCGTTACCATTGGCTGCTAACATGTCCATTTACAGTCACATAGTGCAGAGGAACCTGCCAGGGGGTAGTGCGAATATGTGGATCTCATCACACAGGAGGTTACATGTATATCTTTACACTGATGGCACAGATTGTAAAATGTCAGGTTAGTAGATAGGTGCTCACAAGCGCAATCTAAAAGGAGATTTCCGTGTACCATCCCTTAGTACAGGGGTGCGTTATCTTTTCCCCCTGCGCCACCCTGCCTGCTCTCCTTCCTTGCTCGCGCCCCACTTCCCCCCTGCTCGGCTCCGGCGTTAAATGACACTGAGGGGTTCTGTGAGATCACGTTGTCATGGCAACGTGAGATCACGTTGTCATGGCAACGTGAGGCCACGTGACTCTGCGGCGTCATTTGACGCCGGGTTACCATAACGACGCACCGCTGGAAGCCAAGGTAGGTAAGTTACAGAGGCCTCACGCCAGCATTTAATCTATTAAATGTCTTGGGGGAGAGCACGGGACGTCTGTAACCGCCTGAGCCCCCCCCCCCCCCCCAGTTTGCGCACTGTAGGAGAACTTGCTGCACTGGTCCCGGAAATAATGCAAACTTAGCCACCAGGTCACCACTTTAAGCTGTTGTCTTTACATTGAAGCATGTACTGTAGAACACTGCTGACTCAAAGCAAATGAGGCTTCAATTTGCATTCTAATGAACAACACAGGCCGGGAGATGTTATGATGAAGGGCAGCTGCCCGGAAGCATTTCGCTGCCTTATGTCCCGTCTTTGAAGTACTATCATTAAAACAAAAATCTAAGCGGCATTGGCTTGGACTCAGCTGTATGCCACATGCTTCTGTGCTCTGCCTACAGTTGGAAGACATTCCTCTTAATAAATATGGCCCTTTTTTACTTGCAAGACTATGTTTACAAGCTACATTTTGGAATGCCTCTTTGAAATTGGTCACACAAAAATGATAAAGAATAGGAAAATATACATAGGAATGTAGAAAATAAAAAGACATAAATGACCTAGTGTTTCAAACTTTTTTTTTTTTTACTGTACATTTTTCATAATAAGGATACTTATTGCTGGTCTTTAAAGGTGTTGATTGGACCAAGATAAATAAGAGGAGGTGACAGGCTTAATATTTTCTCTTCCAAATAAACTTTTTTCGATTTATAAAATGTAGCACTGAGCTCTGTCTGTGTTTCATGTGCTGTCTCTGGTTTTAAATATATATTGCCATGCTCAGTAGCACTCTTCTTTGACACTTATACGCATATATATATATGTTGTGGTTATTTTGGGGGTTCAATATGAGCTTGTAGGGGTTCTGTGTGTTTTTGCGATCCTGTATGATAAACAGAAAAGCAGACCATGGCGCAGTACATCACAACAGCATCAGACGCTTGCAAAATACAACTGCCTACATACAGAATGTAAGAGAATTCAGGGCAATGGATAGATGAATAATCTGAGCTGAATCTGGGGATCCCACATAGTCTCCACCAGGTGATGGTATTGCCCAAGAATAAATAGAGAGTACTGTACATGGAGTAATAAAATTATGACATTTATTACATGCGCAAGTCTTAAATTTACCACTCAGAGTGTGCCCGGACTTTTCGCTTGTTAAAAGAATGCCGTCCACATTATTTGGAGGTAGAGCGCTTTTTTGTATGTTATTTGTTAGTGTTGTTTAATGTTTTTGGGGTGTTGGAGAGACCCACCATACATGGTCAATAGTCCCCCTAACCAGGGACATCAGCAGATTTCCAGAGGCCCAGGACTACGGTCTCCACCTGAGGCCCCCCGTTGGCAGCACTGTGAGTCCCCCCCCCTCTTTCTCTTATTCTCCCTCTCTCCCTCCAACCTCCCCCCCTCTTCTCTCCCACCCCACCTCTTTCTCACTATGCCCCCTTTCTCACACTCCTCTCTCTCTCACAAACCCCATGTATTTCTCCCCCCAACTCCCCCCCTGTATTTCTTCTCCCTTCCACCCTCTTTCACTCCTATATTTCTCTCCTCCACCCTCCCTCCTGTATATTTCTCTACCCTACCCACCTCACTTCCCCTGTGTATTTGTCTATTCCCCCACTCCCTCACTCTTACTCCCTCCCTCCCTGTATTTACCCCCCACTCCCTCTCTCACTCCCCCCTGTAGTTATCCCCCCTTGTATTTCCCTCCTAACAATTTTACCTGGGGGTAGGCCTTTGGGCAGGAAGAGTCTCATAGCAGTGGAGAGCTGGGGCCCCGCAGCCAGATGTGGAACTTGGGCCTGATTTCCGGTCGGCCCTAATGTTCGGGAGCGACCGTCTGGAATTACCTTAGAGAAGGCCCACGCAGCTAGAAACAGTTGGGGACACGGAGGCCTCGGCGGGCCAAACTTCTAGCATCAGGCAGCTGGCTGAGACCGCCAGAGTCGCTGGGCCCAGGACACGTGCTCCGGCTCTCCCCCCCAGAGGGTGGCCCTACCCCTAACCCTCCAAGTTTCTCTATCAGAGAGGATATTGATATTAGGTAACCAGGATCATAACATTGAGCAAAACAAGGCGGTAAAACAAATTGTCATTTATTCATTAGACATACACACAGTGAATTACAAGAGAAAGACACACTTACTGTGAGTCTGGGTGAAAAAACTAGCCTCTCCTAGTTTCTACAGTCCATATAACAAAGTTTGTAGATGACCGGGACTTAGCCCAAAAAGATCTGGAACTCCAATTGACAGGTAGTTCCAGCCACCACCACTGTATCTGTTGCGGAGATGCCAAATCCTTTGACCGGGAGCTAGTACCAAACATCCTGGTACTCTTTTCGGTGTGTTGTTCCAGCCACAACTGCAACATGCTCTTCTCAGAAATTGGCCCAAAAAAGTGGGGCAGAAAATGTTTTGCCTTCAAATTTCTGAAGCCGGCTCGCGTCTATTTCTCACAGAGCATCTTTTGGTGGTTTCAAATTTGCCGCTGCTGTCTTGGTGCTTAGAATCTGAGGACCGCAAAGTCCCCCCAGAAACTCATAGTCTGAGAATCTCCACTGGGTAGCACTCCTGGAAAGGTAAAACACACAAATTCTTTATTTGTGTAGCCAGAACTGGTTTCTGGATACCAGTCTGTCCCCTCCTGGCGATAAGCCCTGGTAAGAGCAGGCATGCCAGGAGTTATCATGGGTTTTTGTAACGCGTAGCTCACCACAAACGAAGTGCGACCATGGTGCTGAGGGAGGGAATTGAGTAACGCCAACCTACAGCCACGCGGGCGCTCCTAGAATGTAGCTTGTTCGTGCAAGCCAGGTTAGGAGTATAGACGTGAGAGTAGTAGAGGGCACTTGCTGGATCAGGATTGGAGAGTAGCGAATCGTCGGGGTACGTAGCCAGGTTCAGAATTGGAGAGTAGCGGATCGTCAGGGTGCGTAGCCAGGTTCAGAATTCGAGACTGGAGGAAGGTAGGTAATTATACAAATCAGGGGTAGAGAGGTGCGGAGTCCAAGGTACGTAGCAGGGTCAGGCAGCGGCAGAATCAACAGGCAAGGCAAACAAGGCAAGGCAGAAGAATACAGGAATAGGATGTGGCAAGGCACGGCGTAACACAAGACTATGCTCAGCAAGGAGTGTCTGGAGCAAGAGGGTAAATAAAGAGAAATCCTCCAATGAAGAGCCAGGGCGGAACCAGGAAACTGAATCCTATAGGCTGCTGGTGCACACAGGTGTGCCCTATGATGCAGCCTAATGAGGAATGGAGGCGGTACCGAGCGCGCGTCGACTCGCGCGTGTCACTGAGGTCAGGGGCGGAGTCTGGTGCGCAAGCCACTCCCACGCCGGTCCTGTCCATCACTGGGACGGGGGCGGAGACTGGTGCATCCGTCAGAGGGGAGGCTGGAGGAGTGCACTCGCCGAGCGCCAAAGCGAGGGGCGGAGGTGGAGCCGCGGGCGGGCAGACAGGCCGCGCAAGATCCGCGTGGGTGCATAATGGGGCCGTGAGACTGCGCATCCTGGGTGTCCATGGCGGCAGGTGTTTCCAGGTGAGGAGACGGTCTCCAGCCACCAGGATGGCGGATCCTCACAGTTTTCCACACTCACAGTAGCTTCTTGATTGATAGGGGAGGCAGTGGGACTCGGTTTGCGTTTGTCCAATCACTGGATTCAGACCTGGTACCTACTTCCCTTGTACTTAAGGAGCTGCACTGCTGAATTTAGTCAGTGCCTCTACCTCCTTGAGAGAGACTGGTCTACCCTAAAAACTACCCTCATGCCTGTAGTAGGTAAAAAGCCTGACACTAATCTTCTAAAACTTCTGTCAAAGCTCCCAAATTTAGGAAAATGTTACACTCAAAATCCACCCACATCTTCACGCTCACAGGGCTTTCCATTGGCTATTTAAGATTACATTTGCCATCAAATAATATGGTTTTAGAGAATGCTAGTCCAGCACTACTGTCCACTTACTGTAGAAAGGACAAGAATAGACTGAGCTGTAAGAGGTCACTCGTGTTTCCAAATACATGTAGAAATATTCCTTTGAAGTTTACTGATAGCTTGACTAGGAGCACACCCGAGATACATGCTAATTTGGATATGCAAAGTGTATTTAAATTAGCATATATATATATCATATATATAAATGAGAAAAAAGAGAGAGCGCGCCCCATAGCATAAAACTGTGTATTTAATATTAAAAGGGAAGGGAAGGAGGGGAGGGGGGGGGGGAAGAAACGCACTCACAAGAGTAAAATGACAATAAAGCAATTTGTGATAAAATCACCACCATCCGGTCTCTGTGCTGCAAAGGTCCTCAGGTATAGGCTCCCTCAGGGCTGCGTGAAGAAGTCGTAGCTCACTGGAGGCCGGAGTTGTACTTTGCCGACTGGAAATCAGTCCATGAGGTCCCAGAAATCACCTCTCCACCTTGAATGGCCGCAGTATGAATCTCGCGCTTGATGACGTAATTGCGCAATCAGAGTCCCTGACGCGTCACCAGAGGGCGACTTTCTCAAAGGGCTGATAATGGAGAGACAACATTCCTGGATACTTATAGCCAGTTGGTTGCTTGGCAACCCGTATTAAACAGCATGTATTAACCCTTGATGTTCTTATTGAGACTAACAGTCCCACGTGAGATGGGTCATGTGATACCTGGCACAAGTAAAGGATATGGCTAATGAGTTTGTATATATAAATATAATGGGAAGGATAAGATGCTATAAAGAAGCTATAAATAAACCATAAAAAATATAATGTTAATGAAAAAATATATGTATTATATGTAAAAAGCTAAGATGAATTCGGGTGACTAATATTAATTATATAAAAACCATCAATAAACATAACAGTGACTCCTAAATTATCAGGATAAATAATAATCAAGAGATGAAGTGAAAAGATAACTCGATTGCAGAGCAGTATAGCAATATACACATATAAACCCATCAATACAAATGCACATATTAATAAACAACATTTACACATACATATATAAAGATATAAAACATGATAGACACTGCTGATACAACCAAGGTATATAGATATTACCAACAATAGATCATACACAAATAAAATAAATTAAAAGAAATATGTAGGATTTAAATAAAAATGGATAAATAAAATAACGAAACATTAACCTAACAGCTAAATGATTCCAAAAAGCCACATATATATGTATATACATGTATGCACATAAAATGATAGTTATCACAAATGAAGTACAAACTACCCCTAAATGTATAATAATGAATGTATAAATATACACATGTACACACATACATATGCACCCATAGACAATGTGATCAGAGACTAACTAAATATTAATCCATATATAGAAATGGCCCCAGACTAAGTGCCCATAGGCAGGGAGAAAGAGAAAGAACAAGCAACCAGGACAAGGACATAACAAAGGATGAAATGAACTAAATAAAGAATAATTAAAAATAAAAACGAAAAAATCAAATTAAATACTAACAAAAAATATATATTAGATAAATAAAAACTTAGTGTTGATGAAAACATAATCTATATAAGGGAAATCCGGGAACAGTGGCAAGGGAGGGAGGGAAAGGAAGGGGGGAAATAGGATAGGGATGGAGGAAAGGTAGAGATGGGAAGAGAAAGGGAGGAAAGGAAAGAGGGGGGGAAAAGGAAAAGGGAGGGAAGGGAAAGAGGGAAGGGAAATGGAACTGGCAGAAAGATACTCCTCCCTACAATAGAGCGAGGAGGGTCCAAGAAGGCAAGAGATCAAACTAGTGTACTGACATCCAGACACTCATTGAGTCCACCAGGGGTAAGAGTCCCCAACTGGTGGATCCAAAAAGTTTCCTGTCGGCCTAGGATCTTAAACCGATCACCCCCTAGAGCACAAGGAGAAATGTGTTCAAGGACCATAACTGTCATAGATCGTGGGTCCTGATTGTGTACAGATTTAAAGTGGTGGGAAATACTATTAGAAATCGTTCCCTTTATAACACTTCTCCTATGCTCCAGGAAGCGAGTGCAGAGAGGTCGTGTGGTGCGGCCAATATAGCGTTGACCGCAACCACACTGGATGCAATACACTATGAAGGAACTCTGACAATTGATATAATTTCTAACCTGGTAAATGATATCTCTATTGGGAGAACTGAACTCGGACCGGGTCTTCAAATGTCTACAAGTAATGCATCGACCTCGTCCACACCTGTGGTTACCATTTGGACCACTGGTAGCGGACGTGTCAGACGCATCCCCTGATCTAAGTCTAGTAGGAGCTATAATACTCTTCATACTTCTAGCCTTCCTGTAGACAATCGAAGCCCGGTCCGGAAGAATGCCCTTCAAATGGGGATCACATCTGAGGACTCCCCAATGATTCCTAACAATCCTTTGAATTGCTCTAAAAGACTGATTAAAGGTGGTTACAAATCTTAGATTTAAAATCTCAGCATTCCTAGCAATCACCGTTGAGTTATATCCCAGACGAGATCCCTCCTGACTGGTCCTTGACTTATGAATCAATTGGGACCTATCTAAGGAATTTACTTTCCTAAAAGACTCAGAGACTAGTGTATCACTATAGCCCCTATTGTGAAATTTGAGACTGAGCTGTTCCGACTGCTGAACAAAGTCAATATCTCTGGAGCAGTTTCTCCTAATACGGTGAAACTGCCCCAGAGGAATATTGTGTAACCACTGTTTATGGTGATTACTGGACGCGTGTACGTAATTATTAACGGAAACTTCTTTGAAGTGGGTGGATGTGACAATATTAAAGTCCACATCAAAGGTAAGCACTAAATCCAAAAAGACTATGGAAACTGCATCTATTTTAAATGTGAATTTCAATCCCAAAGGATTATTGTCGAATGACTTCAAAATGTCAAATAAATCAGCCTCCTCTCCATCCCAAATCAAAATGATATCATCTATGAAACGGCCATAGTACACGAGGCCCGCCCCAAGTTGTTCATTTTGCCACACAAATCTCTCCTCCCAAAATCCCATGAAGAGATTTGCATAGCTGGGGGCGAACCTCGTGCCCATGGCCGTTCCACAGATCTGTAAATAATAAACATCTTCAAACAGAAAATAATTGTGATTTAAAATAAATCTAACACTATCCAAAATGAAATTTTTATGTCTCCTAGGAATACACAAATCCTTGTCCAGCCAATATTTTAGCGCTTCAATCCCCCTGGCATGGTCAATACATGTATATAAAGAGGCCACATCACAGGTAGGTGGATTTCCACTTTAAATTCTAGGTGGAATCGATGACGTGGAGCGTATCCCTAATATGCGACCTGAGCCTAGCTACAAAGGGTTGAAGATGGTAATCAACATACTGGGATAGGCTTGACGTCATCAACTCCACCCTGGATAAATGGGCCTGCCAGGGGGATTGACCAAGGACTTGTGCACCTTTGGCAAATGATAAAAAATAGGTGTACGTGGATGAGAATTAAATAAAATCTTAAATTCCGTTTTAGAGATGATACCTTCTGTTAATGCTTGAAGAAGAAGTTCCTTTAAATTGTTCTGATAGCAAATTACCGGATCAGACTCAAGGGTAATATAGGAGGCCGGGTCACCCAGGAGTCTGCGAGCTTCAGATAGATACGCAGAAGTATCCTGGATGACCACGCCTCCCCCCTTGTCAGCCTGCCTGATAACAATAAGTGGATTATTTTTTAATTTGTTTAAAGCGTCCAGTTCACCCTGTGCAAGATTCTTATTGACCTTGGCCTTTTTATATATATATATATATATATATATATATATATATATATATATATATAAATATAATAGGAAGGATAAGATGCTATAAAGAAGCTATAGATAAACCATAATATTAATTAAATGAAAAAAAAAAATATATATATATATAATATAAATTATATGTAAAAAGCTAAAATGAATTCGGGTGACTAATATTAATTATATACAAACCATCGATAAACATAACAGTGACTCCTAAATTTTCAGGATAAATAATAATCAAGGAATGAAGTGAAAAGATAACTCGATTGCAGAGCAGTATAGCAATATACACATATAAACCCATCAATACAGATGCACATATTAATAAACATACAATATATAAAAATATAAAACATGATAGACACTGCTGATACAACCAAGATATATAGATATTATCAACAATAGATCATACACAAATAAAATAAATTAAAAGAAATATGTAAAATTTAAATTAAAATGGATAGATAAAATAACGAAACATTCACCTAACAGCTAAATGATTCCAAAAAAGCCACATATATATGTATATACATGTATGCACATAGAATGATAGTTATCACAAATGAAGAACAAACTACTCATAAATGTATAATAGTGAATGTATAAATATACACATGTACACACATACATATGCACCCATAGACAATGTGATCAGAGACTAACTAAATATGAATCCATATACAGAAATGGCCCCAGACTAAGTGCCATTATTCAATAAATAGTATCAAGGGGGCCCATAGGCAGGGAGAAAGAGAAAGAAAAAGCAACCAGGACAAGGACATAACAATGGATGAAATGAACTAAACGAAGAATAATTAAAAATGAAAAAAATTAAAATTACATTAAATACTAACAAAAAATATATTAAATGAATAAAAACTTAGTGTTGATGAAAACATAATCTATATGAGGGAGATCCGGGAATAGTGGCAAGGGAGGGAGGGAAGGAAAGGGGGGAAATAGGATAGGGATGGAAGGAAAGGTTGAGATGAGAAAAGAAAGGGAGGAAAGGAAAGAGGGGGGGGAGGAAAAGGGAGGGAAGGGAAGGAGGGAAGGGAAATGGAACTGGCAGAAAGATACCCCTCCCTGCAATAGAGCGAGGAGGGTCCAAGAAGGCAAGAGATCAAACTAGTGTACTGACATCCAGACACTCATTGAGTCCACCAGGGGTAAGAGTCCACAACTGGTGGATCCAAAATGTTTCCTGTCGGCATAAGATTTTAAACCGATCACCCCCTAGAGCACAAGGAGAAATGTGTTCAAGGCCCATAACTGTCATAGATCGTGGGTCCTGATTGTGTACAGATTTAAAGTGGAGGGAAATACTATTAGAAATAGTTCCCTTTATAACACCTCTCCTATGCTCCAGGAAGCGGGTGCAGAGAGGTCGTGTGGTGCGGCCAATATAGCGTTAACCGCAACCACACTGGATGCAATACACTATGAAGGAACTCTGACAATTGATATAATTTCTAACCTGGTAAATAATATCTCTATTGGGAGAACTGAACTCGGACCGGGTCTTCAAATGTCTACATGTAATGCATCGACCTCGTCCACACCTGTGGTTACCATTTGGACCACATGGTAGCGGACGTGTCAGACGCATCCCCTGATCTAAGTCTAGTAGGAGCTATAATACTCTTCATACTTCTAGCCTTCCTGTAGACAATCGAAGCCCTGTCCGGAAGAATGCCTTTCAAATGGGGATCACATCTGAGGACTCCCCAATGATTGCTAACAATCCTTTGAATTGCTCTAAAAGACTGATTATAGGTGGTTACAAATCTTAGATTTGAAATCTCAGTATTCCCAGCGATCACCGGTGAGTTATATCCCAGACGAGATCCCTCCTGACTGTTCCTTGACTTATGAATCAATTGGGACCTTAAGTCAATTGGGAATTTACTTTCCTAAAAGACTCAGAGACTAGTGTGTCACTATAGCCCTTATTGTGAAATTTAAGACTGAGCTGTTCCGACTGCTGAACAAAGTCAATATCTCTGGAGCAGTTTCTCCTAATACGGTGAAACTGCCCCAGAGGAATATTGTTTAACCACTGTTTATGGTGATTACTGGACGCGTGTATGTAATTATTAACGGAAAATTCTTTGAAGTGAGTGGATGTGACAATATTAAAGTCCACATCAAAGGTAAGCAATAAATCCAAAAAGACTATGGAAACTGCATCTATTTTAAATGTGAATTTCAATCCCAAAGGATTATTGTCGAATGACTTCAAAATGTCAAATAAATCAGCCTCCTCTCCATCCCAAATCAAAATAATATCATCTATGAAACGGCCATAGTACACGAGGCCCGCCCCAAGTTGTTCATTTTGCCACACAAATCTCTCCTCCCAAAATCCCATGAAGAGATTTGCATAGCTGGGGGCAAACCTCGTGCCCATGGCCGTTCCACAGATCTGTAAATAATAAACATCTTCAAACAGAAAATAATTGTGATTTAAAATAAATCTAACATTATCCAAAATGAAATTTTTATGTCTCCTAGGAATACACAAATCCTTGTCCAGCCAATATTTTAGCGCTTCAATACCCCTGGCATGGTCAATACAAGTATATAAAGAGGCCACATCACATTGGCCCATAGGTAGGTAGATTTCCACTTTAAATTCGAGGTGGAATCGATGACGTGGAGCGTATCCCTAATATGCGACCTGAGCCTAGCTACAAAGGGTTGAAGATGGTAATCAACATACTGGGAAAGGCTCGACGTCATCGACTCCACCCCGGATACAATGGGCCTGCCAGGGGGATTGACCAAGGACTTGTGCACCTTTGGCAAATGATAAAAAATAGGTGTACGTGGATGAGAATTAAATAAAAACTTACATTCCGTTTTTAGAGATGATACCTTCTGTTAAAGCTTGAAGAAGAAGTTCCTTTAAATTGTTCTGATAACAAATTACTGGATCAGACTCAAGGGTAATATAGGAGGCCGGGTCACCCAGGAGTCTGCGAGCTTCAGATAGATACGCAGAAGTATCCTGGATGACCACGCCTCCCCCCTTGTCAGCCTGCCTGATAACAATGAGTGGATTCTTTTTTAATTTGTTTAAAGCGTCCAGTTCACCCTGTGCAAGATTCTTATTGACCTTGGCCTTTTTGCAGCATAATGCCTCAAAGTCCCGAAGTACTAAACTATAAAAGGCTTCGACGAACCCCCCATTAGACTGATAGGGGAAGAAGACTGACTTGGGTCTAAAGGGGGAATGCACAATTTTTAGATCTTCCTCCAAATCTAACTCAACGACATTGGTTGAATGAGTAAATAAATCAAGACCATCAATATATTCCTGTGATGTATCTGAGACTCCTCCTGACTCTACTAGTATGGGTGCATATGTATGTGTGTACATGTGTATATTTATACATTCACTATTATATATTTATGAGTAGTTTGTTCTTCATTTGTGATAACTATCATGCTATGTGCATACATGTATATACATATATATGTGGCTTTTTGGAATCATTTAGCTGTTAGGTGAATGTTTCGTTATTTTATCTATCCATTTTTATTTAAATTCTACATATTTCTTTCAATTTATTTTATTTGTGTATGATCTATTGTTGGTAATATCTATATACCTTGGTTGTATCAGCAGTGTCTATCATGTTTTATATTTTTATATATTGTATCTTTATTAATATGTGCATCTGTATTGATGGGTTTATATGTGTATATTGCTATACTGCTCTGCAATCGAGTTATCTTTTCACTTCATCTCTTCATTATTATTTATCCTGAAAATTTAGGAGTCACTGTTATGTTTATCGATGGTTTGTATATAATTAATATTAGTCACCCGAATTCATTTTAGCTTTTTACATATAATTTATATTATATATTATTATTATTTTTAATTTTTTTTCATTTAATTAATATTATGGTTTACCTATAGCTTCTTTATAGCATCTTATCCTTCCTGTTATATGTATATATATATATATATATATACAATCTCATTATCCATATCCTTTACTTGTGCCAGGTATCACATGACCCATCTCACACGGGACTGTCAGTCTCAATAAGAACATCAAGGGTTATTACATGCTGTTTAATACGGGTTGCTAGGCAACCAACTGGCTATAAGTATCCAGGAACGTTGTCTTTCCATTATCAGCCCTTTGAGAAAGTCGCCCTCTGGTGACGAAGTGCGTCAGGGACTCTGATTGCGCAATTACATCATCACGATGTTGCGCACGCGCACGAGGCCGCACCAAGCGCGAGATTCATATTGCGGCCATTCAAGGTGGAGAGGTGATTTCTGGGACCTCATGGACTGATTTCCAGTCGGCAAACTACACCTCCGGCCTCCGGTGAGCTACGACTTCTTCACGCAGCCCTGAGGGAGCCTATACCTGCGGACCTTTGCAGCACAGAGACGGCAACATATGGCCAGATAGAGATTATTCCCGGCGTCTAGAAACCTAGTAGGGCCGCGTATTAGCTATGAGATACGCCCCCAAGATCACTAACACCCCTCCCTCCCTCCCTCCCACCCACCCCCTTTTTTCTTCCTTCCTTTCATTACCTCTTGGCTCAATGTACGTCTTCCGGTTTGTCCGTCTGTATGGTTGTTTGTCTGTTGGTCTGTGTCTTTATATTTGTTTGCCAACCTATGTCGTGGTTTACCTGTTGGTATATACATCATGATTCGCGTGTCTGTCTGTTTGTCGGTTGGGCTGCTAGTGAGTCGAAAACTGAGTCAGAGTGTCTGGCTCCCTCGGTCAGAATGTTGGTCTGACACCGTTGTATTATCCCCGGAAGGCGAGCCCCGTCGAGATGCCCCTCTCGGCTCACCAGTTAGACTACAGTTCAAAATCTTGATATACTACTATCTATTTCATTATATTTTCAGATACAATGAGGATCATCATGTAAAAATGTACCTTTGAATGAATTGCTGTAAACCAATAAAAATTTAAGTTACAAAAAATAATAATAATCAAGAGATGAAGTGAAAAGATAACTCGATTGCAGAGCAGTATAGCAATATACACATATAAACCCATCAATACAGATGCACATATTAATAAACAACATTTACACATACAATATATAAAGATATAAAACATGATAGACACTGCTGATACAACCAAGGTATATAGATATTACCAACAATATATCATACACAAATAAAATAAATTAAAAGAAATATGTAGAATTTAAATAAAAATGGATAGATAAAATAACGAAACATTCACCTAACAGCTAAATGATTCCAAAAAGCCACATATATATGTATATACATGTATGCACATAAAATGATAGTTATCACAAATGAAGTACAAACTACCCCTAAATGTATAATAGTGAATGTATAAATATACCCATGTACACACATACATATACACCCATAGACAATGTGATCAGAGACTAACTAAATATGAATCCATATACAGAAATGGCCCCAGACTAAGTGCCGTTATTCAATAAATAGTATCAAGGGGGCCCATAGGCAGGGAGAACGAGAAAGAACAAGCAACCAGGACAAGGACATAACGATGGTTTCCAGTCGGCAAACTACACCTCCGGCCTCCGGTGAGCTACGACTTCTTCACGCAGCCCTGAGGGAGCCTATATCTGCGGACCTTTGCAGCACAGAGACCGGATGGTGGTGATTTTATCACAAATTGCTTTATTGTCATTTTACTCTTGTGAGTGCGTTTCTTTCCCCCCTCTCCTCCCTTCCCCTTTTAATATTAAATACACAGTTTTATGCTATGGGGCGTGCGCTCTCTCTTTTTTCTCGTTTGTAGATACCCTTGGATGTGGTCCATCCAATGTGAGAGCAGCCGGAGACCCCCATATCAGCATCAATCATCTGTTATATTCATGGACTAATTTCAAGGACTGGTTGGACTCTTTACTTTCCTTTTTACACTGTTGCACTTACACATTGTTTATTCTGCTAAGTTTATTGTGATATGTATTTTTGTCAATGTTTATATACAATTTAGATTTAGTTACACGTAGTATATTCACACAATTTAGCTTTATATATCACTTTAGTCACTATTAAGGTTATATATGAATATATCACAGACAAATACCCATATTATAAAAATCATCCAAAGCCTACTGTATGGCGAAATTCTATCCGACGGACTTTATCAGCCAATGCTTCTTTTATTCGAAACCCACCGTCTCTCGGAAAGAGTGGTGGCTGTTGGTCAGTTTATGAATCAGGTTTGCGTATGTCTGCTAATGGAAATTTCAGAAGACAGAGAATTGTCGGACACAACTACCATGATACAAGTGCCCGCAGCGGTGTATAAATGTTCAGCAGAATTTGTATTCTTTGCAACCGGAGTTGTACAACCAATACCAGAGCCATAACGGAGCTAGCTATTACGATAACATGCATAATAATGATTTGGCTCCAGCAGCTGAAATGCCACAAAGTTACTATCTGTATCCGCCTCAGTACATGCCACAATATCCAAACTATTATGGAGTAAGCTACAACCCGACCGAGCTGAACCCACCGAACAACCAATTGATTGACTACAGCAGCTACCTCCAAAACACCCCTTCCATGACTGCACTGAATATGAATGCAATATAATGCAGGTAACTATAACAGAAGTACTTTAGACAATGTGTGAATCGCTTATTTCTGAATGACACACATATGCGTGACATTAATTACGCATGCGCGTAGCATAGGGTAACAAAGTTTTGTTTTTACAAATGCACGTGCCCCTTTTACCTTTTCTCCGATCTCTGTTAATATTACAGAGATCACGGTGTGAAGATCACAAGATGCCGGAACAGAGGTCTGAAAGAAGGTAAGATCCAGTTAACGAGATCCGTGGCAAGATTGTTAAATGTTCTGTGCAATGGTGCTGGGATTCCGAGCTATTCCTGCACACCCCTTAAATGTCATTCCACAACGTTTACGCCCCTCGGTTAAAACAAAAGAATCAATTTTCTCTTTTCAGACTTAAAAAAAATGTTAAATGTGAATAAATGCAATACATATATTCCTAGTCTGTGTACTTTGCATATGGATACATTATAATGTGTTGTGTCCACTCATTCTGTGTTACTCACTTAGATAAATAGCAGGAAATGCAGCACTTTAACAGCAAATATGTAACATTATGCCGAATTGTTAATGTTGTGTAGCATTGTGTATATAACATGGTTGTAGTGATAGCATGTGGGACACCATAAATGTGTTTAGCACAAGTCATTTCTGCATTTTCAGTCGTTGATAATTCATATATATATTTTTTACTTAACTTATTAATTAGTTAGAAAAAGTAATTCATTAACTAGTTATTTGGAAGATGTCGCGTACGTTTTTAGAACACCAAGGTTAACGTTTAGTAAACAACAGTTACAGTACAAAAACATGTACAGAGGCGGCACATTTTATTTGAGTGCGGCTAGCTCCGCAAGCCTGGGGATGCCCCGGCATGCTAGCCGCACTCCCTCGGCGTGCCGCACGTCATCGACGCGCGGTCACGCGTCATCGGGTGCCTGCACCCCCTGCACGCGCGTCCAGGGCTCCCCGAGGGAGCCCTGGTGTCCCGCGATGTGGGGGACGGCGGCAGGGGGTTCCGGGGGACCCGGCGGACCCGGCGAGCGGAGGGAGAAAGCCCCGATCGGAGGGCGCTCCTCCGCGGCTTCGGTGCGCGCCAGGCACATCCCGGCGCGCGCCTGGTTACTGCTGCGGCCGAGACCGGGCAAATGCTCAAATAAACTCGCCCGCAGCAGTATGTGTTTATATGCAGCTGAAATGTTATATTTCACGTGTACATTTCTGTAAGCAATATTACATATCTACTTCTTTCACAGATGTTGACATCTCTGTTCCAGACAGAATATCATGCGAATAGAAGTATCCAAACACTGAACTGACAGCTTTTACATTCTGCTAACATGCCAAAAACATGAAATGGACACTCATGCTATGATCCACAGTAAAGTGAACGTGAGAACTTTTATATCTCCAAGCTAATCTTATATTCTCTAATGTTATTTGCTGAATTAATATAGATGTTTTGATATTGTCTAATACTTACAATACTTACAAATGTGTGTAAACATTACAATAAACGTTGAAATTATATATATTGTCTTAGTGCGCAATTTTTCTTATAGGTCATGCTCATGACCCTTTTACATCAGTCATAAATACTACAATTAATGTTTTCCTACGTCGTATGAAGAAATACACATTTTGTTATAGTCAAACTTTCATGTATTGGTCAATGTTCAACATGAGTAATTGTATGAAACATTGACATGAAATATTAATATAGAAATATGTGTAGTTTCAATCCTATAAATATAAATTTTGTTAGGGATACATGCCAGGTTATTGATAGAAGATTTTTTTTCGGTTCAAGGCTCCCCAAGGCGATCAGGATTTTTTCACGGCGCCCAAAGTAAAAACAAAGGTGTATATACATACCTAACAGTTGCAGTGCGCAGTTGGTGTCTCTCTCAGACACTCTCACACACTCTCACTCTCTCTCTCTCTGACCTCACTCTCTCTCTCTCTGACCTCACTCTCTCCCGCTCCCTACAGACCGCAGATAGCGGTCATGTGCCTCTCCATGCGCCGCCTGTCTCCAGTGCGGGCGCGTGGTCTGAGGCAGCGGGGCCTTAGCCTAAGAGCGCAAACTCCCTGTTATCACTACTCAGTGAATCGCGCTGAGCACAATGCACGTTCTAAAATGTATTTATTTATAAAATATTTTACCAGGAAGTAATACATTGAGAGGTACCTCTCGTTTTCAAGTATGTCCTGGGCACAGAGTTAAGACAAATAATACATGTTTACAAATACAGTTACATAATGAGCAGGGTATACATTATATACAAGACATTGCATGCACAGTTAAAGATAATTTATATTATGGGCGTATGAAACAGTTACAGACCAGATTAAAATGTGTGACAGCCTAGATTTGAAAGAACTTAGACTGGTGGTGGATGTGAGAGTCTCTGGTAGGTTGTTCCAGTTTTGGGGTGCACGGTAAGAGGAGGAGGAGCGGCGGGATACTTTGTTGAGCCTTGGGACCATGAACAGTCTACTTTGCGCTCCTAAAGCCACTTATTGGAGCTTAGTGCATAGGCCCCTATGTGTTTTATTGAGGCCTGTATATTGGTATAGTGGCAAATCATGCAAATATTATATGAGCATGATGTACCCACTGTACCAATAAACGGATGAAGGGCGGGGGTAGTTGCCTCGGGAGGGTGGTTAGACCTCCTTGTCTAAGGTGATTAAGGGGTCAGGGGACAGGGACATTAGATTGTATTTGTTATTGTTCTGTATTGTTTGTGGCAACGGAGGACATGGACGGTGATGAGGATGAGCACGGTCTTCATCGTGGCAGCCTGGCAGGGGTGAGTGCAAGTTTTATTTACTTTATTTCTGCTGCTTAATGTAATGGGGGGAGGGGGATGTATTTATTTCATAGTATTGGATGTTGTGCTTTTTGGGCACAGGATTGGTACTGCAGGCCAGCAGACACCCGCGGGGACCACCCAACCGGCCTGTTGTATGGATGGTGTGCCTGCAAAAAGGTAAACAAAGAATTTTTTCTAAGTCCAGCTTCTTTTGCGCCTGCCTTTGGTTGGCGTGTTTTTACTTGCGCGTTTTTAATGAACGATCACTTATCGGAGCTTTGAGAATCCCGCAGACTATTTATTTATTTATAACATATTTTACCAGGAAGTAATACATTGAGAGTTACCTCTCGTTTTCAAGTATGTCCTGGGCACAGAGTAAAACAAATAATACATGGTTACAAGTACAGTTACATAAATGAACAGGGTATACATTATATACAAGACATTGCATGCACAGTTAAAGAAATATATATTATGAGCGTATGAAACAGTTACAGACCAGATTAAAGTGTGAGACAGCCTTAGATTTGAAAGAACTTAAGCTGGTGGTGGATATGAGAGTCTCTGGTAGGTTGTTCCAGTTTTGGGGTGCACGGAAGGAGAAGGAGGAACGGCCGGATACTTTGTTGAGCCTTGGGACCATGAACAGTCTTTTGGAGTCAGATCTCAGGTGATAGGTGCTGTATGTGGTAGGGGTGAGGAGCTTGTTCAGGTAGCTGGGTAGCTTGCCCAGAAAGTATTTAAAGGCAAGACAGGAAAGATGGACTGGCAGAAATCGGCGCATTTAGCTGATCGGCCGAGCTTTTTTGGACTTAGAAACATTTCTTGAAAAAAGCCCGTTTAAGGCTTTGGTCCCGCTGCGTCCGGCGGTGTGCGCGGCCGCTCTACTCACCATCTGATGGTATCCTCCCGAGCAGGTCCCAGTCCCTCCTCCCTGCACGGCTCACTACACGCTGTGACGCGTCAGCCGCCAGGGGATGCAAGAGAATTGTAATCCCAAGCGGTGACGCGTCACGTGGTGTGGCTGTGAGCCAATGAGTAGAGGAGGAGGGGAGGGCTTCGGAGAGGAGGAGGGGAGGGCTTCGGAGAGGAGGAGGGGAGAATTCGGGAAGCGGGGAAAGCAGCTGCAGCACCAGCACCAAGGGAGCCCCCCTGCTCCCTCCAACAGACTCTCTCCTCTGTGTCTGCAGATGCACGAGGGGGAGGGAACCCCTGGCAATGAGGAGAGAAGGTTTCGGGGAGCGGGAAAAGCAGCTGCAGCAGCAAGGGAGCCCCCCTGCTCCCTCCCACAGACTCTCTCCTCAGGGAGGCTTCGGGGAGCGGGGAGGCGGGCGAGGGAACCCGCTGACAAAAGTGATGGCCCCGCCCCCCGACGTCATTGCCGCGCCCACCTAACCCGTTTTGGCCACGCCCCCCGGTCCAGATCCCGGTCCCTACAGACCGCAGATAGCGGTCAAGTGCCTCTCCATGCGCCGCCTGTCTCCAGTGCGGGCGCGTGGTCTGAGGCAGCGGGGCCTTAGCCTAAGAGCGCAAACTCCCTGTTATCACTGCTCAGTGAATCGCGCTGAGCACAATATCACGTTCTAAAAGCACTTTGCGCTCTTAAAGCCACTTATCGGAGCTTAGTGCACAGGCCCCTATGTGTTTATTTATTTATTTGTGTTTTTTTATTCCTTCACCATATACTGCTATAGTGGCAAATCATGCAAATATTATATGAGCATGATGTACCCACTGTACCAATAAACGGGTGAAGGGCGGGGGTAGTTGCCTGGGTAGGGTGGTTAGACCGCCTGGTCTAAGGTGATTAAGGGGTCAGGGGACAGGGACATTAGATAGTATTTGTTATTGTTCTGTATTGTTTGTGGCAACGGAGGACATGGACAGTGATGAGCATGAGGACGGCCTTCATCGTGGCAGCCTGGCAGGGGTGTGTGCAAGTTTTATTTACTTTATTTCTGCTGCTTAATGTAATGGGGGGAGGGGGATGTATTTATTTCATAGTATTGGATGTTGTGCTTTTTGGGCACAGGATTGGTACTGCAGGACAACAGGGACCCCCAGGGACCACCCAAGGACCCATTCGGGGACCACCGAGGACACCTGTGGGGACCACCCAGCGGCACCATACACCCACAGGTACCACCCGTGGGCCCCCAGACACCTGTGGGAACCACCCGGGGACCCCCGCCGGCCTGTTGTATTAATGCTGTGCTGAAAAAAAAGTAAACAATGTTTTTTTTCATGTCTCCATCTTTTTGCGCCGTTAGCTGGTGAAAAGAAATGCTGAGTTTTCAGTACGATTCACTTATCACTTATCGCTTTGTGAATTGCTTTTCTCACAGAATTTTTTTGGCTGATAAAAAGCCTTTTAAGCGCGATACTGCGCTGTTATCACTGCTTTGTGAATCGCGCTGCACGCAGAATCGGTCTTAAAAGCCATGTATCTCACTTAAACGCAGTTATCACTGCTCAGAGCACAGCCCCCTATAAAGCCATGTATCTCACTTAAACACAGTTATCACTGCTCAGTGCACAGCCCCCTATAAAGCCGTGTATCTCA